>ML847309.1:54125-66742 GCA_009831015.1 Picea engelmannii | reverse complement strand
TGTTGAGAAGGGTTTCCCAGGATACATTTTGTGTTCTTGTGCATGGTGCTTCTTCTTGTGATCTTGGTTGTTGCAACATTTATGGTTATGGTTAAATGACAAAATGGAATGAACTTCATGCTTAAACTAACATATTGAAAAATTGACATGGTATCAAAGCATAGGTCTTGAAAGAACCCATTGCACAAGCATCCACCAAGTCTCAGTCCACTTTTTACAGAACCATACGACCCTTATAGGGTTTCCAGAAAAAATCTGTACGACCTCCCTTTAAGTGGTGATTCATCCCTTAATACTTGAACGTTGGGGCTGATTTTGGCTTAGAAGAGTACATACTCTTCCAGCACATCTCCAAAATCTCTCAAAATGAAATTCCGAGAAATTTTGATTTTTGGCCCTAAGGTTTCTAGGGTGCCAAAATTTCCCGCAGAATATTAATTCTGGATTTCTGAAGAAACGTTCTCCTGAATCAACAAGAATCTTTGTGACATTATCAAATTGATTGTTTGAAGTGATAAGTCCAATATAATCCAAGGTTGCTAATTTAACCTAATCATTAGGTTTTCAAAATCCAATCAACAAGAAATTGAAGAAACCAATCAAATGAAGAACAAAACATTAGTAGAAGATAGGCTTGATAGAGCAAGCAACTTCAGCCCCTGGAAATCAAAGCTTCTAATCACTCTTGAAGAATATGACCTCTTGGATGTAACAACTAAAGCTCTACTAGACACAACTATAGTTATAGAGAAGAATATGTCAAAGCAAGAAAAATAATCATCTACTCAGTAAGAGATCACCTCTTGCCCCATATTGCCAATCTAAAGACAACCTATGATATTTATAAAACTTTAAAAGGAATGTTTGAAAGTGACAACACTCTCAGAGATCTTAACTTAAAGAGCCAACTTCAAAGTACGAAGATGACGAAGGATGACACAGTTGCACTCTTCTTTATGAAGTTAATAGATAATAAAGAACAATTAGAGACCATTGGGGAAATCATGTCTGATAGAGAACTTGTCTTAACCACTCTCCAGAATCTTCCAAAATCATGGGAGCCTTTCATTCAGAGTATTAGTGGAAGAGAATCTCTACCAACCTTTGAATGTCTATGGATAGATTGCAATCAAGAAGAACTTAGACTTAGAAATAGAGGAGTGGAAGATTCCTCAAAAGAAAATCATGCTCTTGCACTTCATACAAAGAAGGGAGGAAAATTCAAAAGAAATTCCAGGAAAACATTTAAAGGTGAAAAGTCTTCATCCAATCCAGGTTATCAAAGAAGAGATGTTTTAGAAATTCAGTGCTTCAGATGTGACAAGTATGGACACATTGCAAGAAATTGTCCAACCAGGAAGAAGGGAAGACAATATGCTTCCACCGCTGACATTGATCTAGATCCACCTCAAAAGAGTGAAGAGAAGAGAGAGGAGAAGTAATTCCTCTAAAAGGACATGACTACAAACTAGGCAAATCATTTGATCTCTAATTTTATAGTTGATTGCATTTTTCAAATAAGTAAAGGATAGTATTCCTAGTACAGGAGCTCTCAAAGACTTGGACCATTATCCCTGGTACGGGAGTCCAAACCATATTTAATTTGTTCATTATACAAAAAAAAATGTTGTCCTTGAAAAATAGATAGCCTTTCAACGATCCATAGAATCTCAAATGGAGTTTGACAGTAAGAAAAATAATTTCTCCCCCTTCAGCAGTTCAGAGGGAGACATACCTTATTCCAATTGATCTAGTTGTTTCAGTTGATATATATTCAGATATATTGCAGTGGGGTGTAAAAGGCCTACCTAGACTCACTCTGCAAAGAGGCAGAGAAACATACAAGCCTCTTAAGGAACATCCCGAGAAAGCAAAATATATTTTTGAGCTATCCTTCAGTCATGAGCCATTGATGTTGAGCCTCCTTGTATTAGAAAAGAAAAAGGAGAATATGTATGGAAAGATTCCATAATACTAGTATGTCTTAAAAGAATGATGTATAAGATATTGTCCAGAAAACAAAAGGGAGCCTGTAATGACTTTCAAGTGGATTTATAAGATCAAGCATGCAACTGATATAAGTGTTGAGAAATACAAAGTAAGATCTATAACCAAAGGTTTCTCACAAATAGAGGGAGTTGTCTATGATAAGACACTTGATCCAGTAAGTCAGATACACTTCCATCCATACTACCATCCATGAGTTGGAAACTATATCAGATGGATGGATTCTTGATGAGTTTGGGTTTTAGCAAGAGTGTTGCTGACCCAAACCTATATTATTACAGTATTGGTGATTAGAACTTGATTTTGATGACTTATTCAGAAAGCCTTGTTGTTGGATACGAGTAAGATTTGACTTCTGATTTTGAGATGAAGGATATGAGTATGATGCACCACTTCTTGGGACAAGAAGTATGACAGAGGACCAATGAGATTTTCCTAAGTCAAGGAAAACATACAGTGGGAATATTAAAGAAGTTCAGTATGACAGAATGCAAAACCACCATGATAGATTTGAATAAAATGAGTGATGATGATTTAGACGAGATTGATCCACAACTGATTGGATCATTGATGTATCTAGTTAACACCAAGCCTGATTCATTCTATGCAGTGAATGTGCTTAGTCGATCCATGAGTCAGCCAAGACAAACTCAGTGGATAGTAGTAAAGCATGTATTGAGATATATATGAGGCACAATTGAATATGAACTGAGATATCCCTCCAGTGTGAACTTGAGTTTGCAGGATATACCGATACAGATTGAGCAGAGAGTACAATAAACCGGAAGAGCACATCCATTTGTTTTCTTACCGTGAATTTTTCCATGGTTTCCTAATGTAGCAGGAAACAAAACTTTGTGCCCTTGAGTACCACAGAGGCAGAGTATATAACAGTTAGTGTGCAAAGCAATGTGGCCTCACAAGCTTCTGGCAGATTGAATTGACCATGAGATGGATCATATGATGATAACCAAGAGTTATGTGTAAAGCTCCTTGAGAACCCAATGTTTCCTAATGGATCGAAACCCAATGAGATGAAATATCCTTATATCAGAGATATGATGCAGAAGAAAATTGTACACATGCAATATCTTCCTACACATGAGCAAATTACATACATCTGCACCAGACTAGCTTGGTGAAAAATGCCTTCCTATTTGAGAGGGAGTATTGATGACTCCAGCCAAAAATAAAATTCAGAGAACATCTGTATGAGACTTGGCATGATGAATAATTCATCCTTAGATGAGAGGGAGTGTTGATGAATCCAGCTATGTGAGACATTATCCAGCTTACAAACCTATGAGGTGTGGATCATTGCAGCTATGTGAGTCTTTCTCTCAGCTTACAAACCTAAGAGAAATCCCCTAAAAAGTGTACATGGCTCCTACCTGAGAAAGAGCTAGGAATGTAGAGATGACCTCCTCCATTCAGAGAGTGAGAAGAACTCTAGATGATTATCCAGTGGGAAAGGCGATCTGTTGAGTTAGACGTGCATGTGGCTGAGCATAAGGTGAACGTGTGAAATCCCAAAGTGTTGGGTGCATTGTCATGTGAACATAAATGAAAATGATGTATTAGCCTCCTCTGAGAAGCAGAGTTGACGAGAAGAATCCAGATGATTCTCCTGTGTGATGCAGTGAGAAAGAATATCTGGAGAGTGGACGTGCATGTAGACGAGCACATGTGAACGTGTGAAGATCTGGTTCCTCTATGTAATGCAATGAACTAGAGATATGACATCCCTATGGATGTGCCCCTAGTGGATGAGCACTAGTGGGTGCATCATATCCTTTGTTATATATTGTTCAAGAGTTAGACTTTCCTGTAACCCTAATTGTTATCTAGAGGGTACAGGTCGGCCCCGCCTTAATATGAGTAATAATAAATGTAAAAGATAATTAATCTGGCTAATATTAATAATAATAATAATTATTATTATTATATGACTTAGAAGAGGTCGGCCCTATTGAGCTAATAGACACTTCAGTTGATAGGACAAGTCTAATATAAGTAAAGGAAGATTCCCCATTGTGGAAATATATCCTTCTTGTGTGTTTGGAAATTTCAGCAAGTACACTTCTTTGGTAAAAGGTGCACACCTCTCTTGGGCTCTAGAGTTATAGGGTTTGAGCACCCTCTTGTGTGCTAGGTCTTTCTTGGTGGTGAAGGTCTTTCTCTTGAAGAATATAACAAAGAATTTGGTTGGGTTTTCTTCCCTTGTTGAGAAGGGTTTTCCAGGATACATTTTGTGTTCTTATGCATGGTGCTTCTTCTTGTGATCTTGGTTGTTGCAGCATTTATGGTTATGGTTAAATGAAAAAATGGAATGAACTTCATGCTTAACCTAACATATTGAAAAAACAACAATTCCCATGCCTTAATGCTTTTAACGATCTTGTCAATGCCAAACTACACATTGGTTCTTCATTGTTTTTTCTGTTTGCTTTGCAGTCTGTCTCGTCCAGGTATTGTCTTCTAAATTTGTGCAGTTCTATCCTGATCTGTGATGACCATTCCTTTTGCACAAGTTCTTATTCCTTGGTACACAAACAGTCTTTCTATTTTTCCTATATCTACTTTTTATTTGATCTCTTTTCTTTTTCTACTTTTTATTTCTTTTTCCTTGTTTTCCTTGCTACTATAGTAAAACTACTATAATACACGTGTTCTAGCTCAACCCAAATTACTGCGCAGACTATTGGACGTCTCTATAGAGTTTCAACCGGCTTCGATTGACCATTCCTCCAAACATTTCTCCATTTAAGGTTTCCAATCGTGCAACACCTATCTCGGTTCCCTGTTGGATCACATAGGGTCCTAATCAGTGCATTCTAAACTTTCCTAGATGTTGCATGAACTTTTTGTCATAGAGTAGTACCAGATATCCAACTTGAAACTTTTTATGTTTCATGTGTCGATCATGAAAAGTTTTCTCTTAGCCTTCTGAACCTGCCAATGAAAACTTGCAACAAACCGATATTCCTCAAGTTGTACCAATTGTGCCAATCTCTCTTCTATTGCGCTAATTTTTGATAGATCGGTTATTGTTGCAATGCGTAGGTTAGGTAGAATGAACTCCATTGGCATCATTGCATCCTTCCCATAGACCAATATGAAAGGTGTATGACCTGTGAACATCTTACTTGTCGTCATGTATGCCCATAATATTGCAGGAACTCTTAAGTCCCAATCGTCTTTCCCTACCTTGCAAATTTTGGTTAAGGTGTTCTCCAAGATTTCATTGAAACCCTCCACTGTTCCATTATCCTAAGGTGATACGGGGTACTCTTATGATGATGGATTTGGAACTCCTCCATCAATGTTGCAATTGTCTTATTCAGAAAGTGTGTGCCTTGATCACTGGGTAACATGCGTGTACATCCAAACCTTGTGACTATATTCTCAAACAAAAACTTTGTGGCAGTCTCTGTGGTGCAGTCGGTAATTAGGGTGGTTTCTGCCCATCTTTTCAAATACTTTGTCGCAATGATAATGTACCTTACCCCTAATCTTGTTTCTTGTGGATTTATTGATCCTACAAACTCTATGGCCCACTCATCAAATGCTTGCAACGTAACATGTGGATTTAAAGGAATTTCTTCTCTCCTAGACGACATTCCCAGTCTTTGAGATACATCACATGACTGATAGTATTTCTTTGCACCTCTGTGAAGTGTAGGCCACCAAAGTCCTACACAAAAAATATTTTATGTGGTTTCTCTCTCTGCATAATGTCCTCCTACAATCTCGTTATGTGCTTCTTCAAGTATCATTGGTCTCTCGTGTTCCAACACACAACGTCTTAATATTCCATATGTGCCCAACTTGTATAAATTCCCTGCAATCAACTAATAATTTGTTGCTTTCACTACTAGTCATTTCTTTTGTGCTACTGTCATCCCTGATGGTTACATGCATGTACTTAGAAATTGTACAATCTCAAAGAAGTAATCATCCACCGTCTTCACTGTAAACATATGTGCATCTAGTAAGTTTTCATCTAAATTTCTTGCATCTTCCCCTGACAACATGCGCGATAGATGGTCTAGTCCTGCATTCAACTTCCCTGGTTTCACTTCAACCTCAAAGTCATATTCCTGAAATAGTAATAGCCATTGTCATATTCTTTCCCCCAACACTGGCTTATTGACTAACTATTTTAATGCAGAACGGTTTGTATACATCTTAAAGTGAGACCCCAATAAGTAATGTCTGAACTTTTGTAGTGCATAGACCATTGCCAATCCTTCTTGTTCTGTGGTAGTATAATTTTTCTCTACTATAGACAACTTCCTACTTGCAAAAGCGATTGTATGATCTATGTCCCCTTACCCTGGTTGTGACAACAATGCACCCAATGCTATGGATGATGCATTTACGTGTACATGGAACTCTTTGTTCCAATCCGAAAATATCAAAATTGGTGTGGTTACCATTTTTTGTTTCAAGGTGTCCAACCCCTTCTGACAGTCCTTTTTCCATTGAAACTCTGCTTCCTTCTTTAGTAACTTTTCCATCAGTGTTGTGATCTCCGCATATCCTTTGATAAATTTCTTGTAATAACCTGTATGACCCAACGTTTCCCTCATCTGTCTGACTGACGTAGGGGGTTCTAACTCCATAATTGTTGTGATCTTGGCTAGATCTACTAATAGTCTTTGTTTGCACACTACATGTCCCAACATAATTCCAAAAGATGCGCAAAAAATACACTTCTTTAGGTTCAAAAAAATATGACATTGTCTGCACCTATCCAACATTAGCCTAAGGACTTCTATATGATCCTTCAATAGACTGAACATAGTCCAATCATCCAGGTACACTTCTAAGAACTTATGGATGAACTTATTGAATGCTGCAACCACTACTCTGGAAAACATTGCCGAGGCATTCTTCAATCCAAATTGCATAATTTTATACTGATAGGTCCCTCACTCAATCGCAAAAGTGGTCTTGTGTCGATCCTCCTTCGCAATTCTTAGTTGATGGTACCCGAAGAATCCATCTGTGAAAGAATAAGTCTATTTTCCTCCTACATTATCTAGTACCCCATCTGTGAATGGTGTTGGAAATAGATCATTTAAACACACATCATTCAGCTTCCTCAGATCCACGTAAATCTTGATTCCTCCCGTCTT
This sequence comes from Picea engelmannii, assembly GCA_009831015.1. NCBI lineage: Eukaryota > Viridiplantae > Streptophyta > Pinopsida > Pinales > Pinaceae > Picea > Picea engelmannii. The sequence continues at coordinate 59,594 of ML847309.1, read as the reverse complement.
CTTGTCCTACACCACCATTGGACTGATCCATTCAGATTCCTCCACCGGTTCAATAATTCCTGCATCCAACATCCTGTCTAGTTCAGCTTTTACCTTCTCTTTGTATTTTAGGTTTAACTTGTAAGGCCTCTGGCGCACTGGCTTAGCACCTGGTTTCAGTGGAATCTTCATCTCACATAAGTCTCCCACTATCCCCTTCATCTCCGAAAATGTCGTTGGGAATAATTCTTGGTATTCTCATAGTAAGTTTGCAATCTTCTCTACTGTCTCATCACTCCACTAATCTCCTATCTGCGCAAACTTGGGATTCTCTATTGTCCCAATGTTTACCTTTCATGTCTTTATCGGTTGTATGTATGCGGCGGACTCAAGATCTAGCCCTTTTACTGCTCGTTCTCATTTTGTTTTAGGTACTTGTACATTTCTAGGATCATCCTCATCATGTTATTCCTTAGCTACAGTGTAGCACTCCAATAACTCTTGGATATTTATATTGGCTCTGTGCGCATTGCACATTGATACTACCTCCATCGTTCCTTCTTCTAAGAAAATTTTATTTCGACTACACTGTAACGATGCATCTATGGATAGGGATTCATGTTTGAATGTGAATGTGACTATGAACCTCTGAATCAACTATTCCCATAATTTTGTCTCCCTACGAATTTCCAATTCAAAGTACCAATTCTTTGACATTCTGTCCAGTGTGTGTATAAATCTGTGCATCCATTTGATCTATGGTATTGAACTCCATAAAGCCCTGCACTGCTCAACATGGGTTGTTGGGTCACTCTCTCCTGTATACTTCTATGTAATTTTTTCTTGCTCAAAGCCAAACTGTATCTGCATTATTATGTTGCACCGTGGCCAATCTTTTATCGCCTTTTTATGTGCATCACACCATCTAGCTGGGGTCACCTTTAAGACGACATCAAGTGATAACAAACTTCGTTGTTCGGATACCTGCAATTAAAATGCCTTTATAAACATTCTTATATCATTTAATTCATCATACCTGGGTGAATCACACAGATATGTTCCAATATAACACAAGGATCGATTTATGTGTGCACATCATCTAGTTGACACTTCATGCATCCTCTGTTGCCAATGCTCTAGACTTGCCTCTGAATCTGATGCACACGAACTGATACTTCTCCAACTCATCGCACCATTCAATGTCGAGATGACATAATCCTCCATCTGGGCAGTCAGGGTGTATAAGTTGTTAATGTAGTTCCCTCTTGTTGGCTCTATGTATATCTTTCCTTCTGATGGTTCCAAGGGTGCAGTAACTTTCAAATCTCCAACCTCAAATATCATCTCCCTCATTTTCAAGTTAATGATTGTTTGGTTATCGAAATCCCATTCCAGTCCCATCGATGTTAGACATGGTTGATTGTTTTCCACGATCTCAATAAGTTCAAACTCTTCCATGCTATGCACCCCATCTATGTTCACATGTATTCATGTGAAACGACCGATCGAGACTATTTTGTGTTGATTTGCGAGCCTTAACTAAACATGAGACCATACTAACTTGGGTTTTCCCATCATCTCCCATGTCTACTTTTGTAAAACATTCACATCGGATCCCAAGTCCAATATGACATTATCCACATCATAGTCCCCAATCTGCGCACTAAATATGAATTCTTCATTGGTCCTTTTCCTGTGCAGTACCTAATTTACTATCCTTTGTGTGACAAGAGTTTCCCATCCTCATCTGTAGTGATCAATCATGTCATACAGTGTACTCAACGTAGTTTAATCCTTCATTATCTCTACACAACTCCTCAAAAATTTTGTTAGTGTGCTTACATTTCCCGTCGGTTTCTCTGGCACAGCGTGATCTTCTATACGAGGCACAGATGATGTTGATGCTCCCCAATCATGTCCAACTACTTATTTTCTCACTTTCTGATATGTCTCCCTTTTCTATTGGGGATCAAAAGTTGGCATATGCCCTCCTAAATTCCTTACCCATTGATCAATTTTCTTTCCTTGATTCATTATATTAGCCCACGTTCTATCTCCTCCGCATGTAACAACTATTATTCTTGGTCCCTCATTCTGTTTTTCAGCTGATATCTTCTGCACATTATGATTTTGGTTCAGGTTACCTTTGGCCGACCATTTCGCAACTAGTTGAGGACAATCTTTCATCGCATGATCCAATGCTCTGTAGTATGTGCACGTTGTACACGGATTCTAACAGTCGCAATTCAAGTGTCCAGGTTGATTACAGTTGTAACATATAATATGTCCTCTTCCTCCTCTATCGAAATTTCCGCTGCCTTGACCTCTACCAAAGTTTCCTTTGTTCCCTTGATTGAAACCTCTTTGATTATTGTATTGCAGACCACTCCCTTCTGCTGTAGTTTTCTCTTCCTGAATCTTGTACATATATGATGTGCACTCCCTCATTAATTCGAATGCACACCAATCCTTCTCTTCATGTCCCACAGATTTGCAAAAATTGAAAAACAAGTTCCTTGGTGTACTCTAATACTTTTGTATTAATGGAAAATCAGTGGGATGATGGCCCCATTTCTTACATATCTCGCAGTACCCCCCCTGGTAATGGATTTAATGCTCCAACTGCCAAATACTGCGTGAATGTTGGGCATTTTTCCTTGTGATGGCCTTCAGTCATACACTTAGTACACCAAACTTGTTCTCGTTTCTCCTTCCCTTTTGTAAGATCGGCCAGTTGAATCGTCAATGCAACCAATTGTGTCTGAACTTGAGATGACTCTAATTTCATTGCAATTTCCAGGGCCTCAGGCTATGATGTAACCTTTTGTTGAATCAATGTCCTGCAAATGTGTGGTAGAATCCCTCCAATAAATCATTCTTGATGTTGTTGATCTGGGATCTTGAAATTCAGTCTACCCATCACATCCTTAATTCTCTGATTGAAATCCCATACCAACTCTATTTGTACTTGTTTAATCTCCTTCATTTTTGTGATGTATTGCGATTCTGACTTTGGCTTTTTGAACTCCTTTAGTAGCACTTGCTTTATTTCTGCCAAAGTCTTGGCATGTCCTGTAGGTGTGATACTCTACAACTTCATATACCATACTAGCGCACAACCTATAAATGTTTTCGCTAACTATGCAATCTTCAAAGCCTCATCCTGTACATTCCTAGCAGCCCAAATCATTTCACAGACAAACATATGTTGTTATGGATCCTCTAACCCCACTCCCTGGAACTCAGGAAGTCTAAGAGTATTATCTACCCCTACCATGTTGCTTTGTGTATTCCCTCCTCTTGGTGATGTTGGTTGACTCTAATTCTGACTCTGACTCTGACTCTGCGCACTACTTCCATTATTCCGACTGCTACTACTTTGTCCTCCTTGGAAAACTACGGTGGATTTTGACAAATCTTCAATTGTTATCTTTGATTGTGGTGACACACATAGGGTCATGGATTCTTCACAAGATTCAGTTTGAGTAATACTTAATGACTCTTCTATTACTGGACTAAACTGGAGCTCCTCTTCTTCTCCTCCTATATATAGTATCTCCAAGATTCAAACTAGTGCACAAGGTTCTCTCCCCTTTGGGTCACTATGCGACTCTCCTTTCTCATCCTAGTGTGTTACCTCTTGTACCTCCTTCATCTTCTCAGCTCTCCAAACTCGTATTGTTCCTATGGTATAACGTCTTCTTGCATCCTCAGTCCCTCCCTTCCTTTTTCACCGTTTTCTTCATTCTCTTAGATGATCCTCTTGTCATACTTTGTTTCCACTATGTGCATGAACCCCTTCAGGCATCGAATTCCATGATCATCACTTTTTTTCACACAATAGAATATTTATCCATGTACCTAATGATTTCAAGAACCTCCCATGTGGACCTTTGAAAAAGTCTCTTTCTGCAACATTGTATCATTGAATCCAATCTACTGCAAACCCTGTAATATATCCTCCTAATATGCTATCCAACCAAAAGTTAACTGCTCGAGTAGTTGGGTTACTTACAAAATTCAATTGTCTTACCAATTCAAGAGTCTAATTCCTCAACGTTGTTTCCCTGAACCTTCCAGTTTTCTCCACTAATATTTCTATCCACTCGGTCAGAATATTTTGAAATTTGCCAAAGAAAATTTCATGTAGATTTGTGTTCACATACCTTTGTAACCATTGGTTGTCATGCATCTGAAGATTCATGTTCTCTTGTCATGCAAACTATTGTTACTTTATTTCCAACCATTATGTGATCTCCTTCTTAGTCAACCTCCAAAACATTCCCTTAAACACAAATTCTCGATCTCGACAACATAACCATTTGTTGGCACTGTGCACAGGTTGTAAGACCCTAGGTTCGAGTTATCTGTTACCAATAAAACCCACCAGACACTGGCCCTTTCTATTAATGTTTATGCCATTATTATAGTTATTTGCATTTCAATAGATAAGAGCATCATAAGAACAAGATCACTGAGAAATACACATTCACAAGAGACACAACATTTATCCTGGGAAGCCCTCTAGGGGAAGAAAACCCAGCAAAAACTTCCTTATCATAAATTGCTAATACAATGTTCAAGAGATAACTCAAACCAATACAGATAGTCCTCTCCAAGAGATGTGCCACTCTTCTTCTCCTCTCTCCAACTGGTAATTGCAGCTTGCCTCATAAGAGAATGAGCAAGTGAGTTGTGTGATAAAGTGAGGCGCTAGCCTCCTATATATACAAGACTGGAACGTGTGAAAGGGTTTCACTGGCAGGGCCGACCTCTCACTCTGGGTGGGTAAATCCACCTTTAATTTAATTCTAGGTCTCAATAATAACTGTTGGGGCCGACTTCTTATTCTGCCTATTACAATTGTCTGATGACCAATTTGCAAAAGGGGATTTGGTCCTAATACAATTACCGACATGATTAATCCACAATGGGGATTAATCCAATGAATAAAATAATAATAATAATAAGAATACTCTTCGCAGTTACATTATTTCAACACTCCCCCTTAACCAGAAGGGTCTTCTTCAACAGCATCAGGCGAGAGAGGTTTGCATCATCAGTGGCATCAGAAGGACAGTATCGTCAATATCATCTTGAAACATTGGCTAGCATATTTACGAGTCATCGGAAGTTTTCTTCATCGGCAACATCATCATTCTCGAAAGAATGTCATCATCATCTGCATCAAAATGTATCAGTAAAAATGATACCTCGTCACAGCACTAGGTTGGCACATCACAGTACTACACTAGCTCAATGTCACAGCAGTTAAGCTGGTAGCTTAGTGTCAGTCACATCTTTCTTTACGTCTAACAACGAGGTCAGAAGAAAGGAATCATCTTGCTTTACGTCTAACAACTAGGTCAGAAGCAAGGAATACATCATCATCTCGCTTTATGTCTAACAACTAGGTCAGAAGCGAGGAATCATCTTGCTTTACGTCTAACAACAAGGTCAGAAGCAAGGAACACATCAACATCTCGCTTT
>ML847309.1:0-21549 GCA_009831015.1 Picea engelmannii | reverse complement strand
GAAGTCGCTCGACTCTGCGCACTCCTGCAGCAGCAGTCTTCAAAGCTTTGCTCAGGTTCGCAACCCTGAGGCTTTTCCTTGGCCTGTGCACTCCTTGCACGACACTGTGCTTAACTGCACCTTCAAAGAAATGAGAACAAAAGTTATTCCTAATTGAACCCTTCTATCAACACACTCCTTGCAGACAATTCGACTGCACTCCTTGCAGGAATTCTCTGGCTCAATTAGAGAAACAATTGAAACTCATTTACTCACCCTCTCAGACTTCAATTCAACCATGAAATCACATACACAGCATATAAAAGCAAATGTATGACAGGAAGCAAACATTCATGAGCATAACATCAACACACAGAGAATAGACACATAACCATGGATTTGAATCAAAGCTTTCTTCTATTAATTCAATATCTGTACATGGAGTGTTCTTTACACAGCTCTCTGCTTGCTCTTGCTTCTTGCTTCTTCAATAATCTAATGATACAATGATACAATGAGGGTGTCTACATCCGTTTTCCCTCTTGGACTCTAAAGCTATCAAATCTAGAATTAAATATTCTATCTACTTTACATTTACTATCCTAAATGCCTCATCTACCTAAGGACGAGAGCTATCCTCTCAAGGTCCATTACAATATACAAAGTGCGCCTTCATAAATGGCTTCATTAAAGATTTGCGCAACAATCCCAGAGTGTTTTCAAAATGTGGTCCTGTCTTGTCCAGCTGTCTTTCCGCTTCCGCGTTGGCTCGCTTGATGAGTTGGCGATGCTCCTGCATCATACTCCTCGGCTTGAAAACTTTCATGGGCTCCTGTCCATGAGCTCCTGCATGGTCTATCGATGCCTTTGTATTTCTGCTTCTGTCTCCCAGTTGGCATCTTCCACTGGGTGATTCTTCCATTTGACTAGATACTCGAAGTATTATTTTCTTTTGGTCTTCTTACCCACTCTCTTATCCAGTATGCATTCCATCTGTGGCTTTTCTGCAATCGGCATCTGCTTCGTCCACTGGATCACTGGTCCCTCAGCTCCAGCCTCTGCTTCTCCAGCCCTGTATGGGTATAAATCTGCGATGTTGAATATCAGAGATATTCTGATGCCATCCGACAATTCAATCTCATAAGCATTCTCTCCGAATTTCTTCAGGACTCTGCATGGCCCGATTTTCTTCATTTTCATCTTGTTGTATGTTCCCCTCGGGAACCTTTCCTTCCTCAAATGTGCCAGAACTAGATCACCAACTTCAAACCGAAGTTGTCTCCGATGCTGATCTGCTCTGCGCTTATATTCCTGATTTGAATCTTGCAGTCGCTGCTTCACCTTGCTGTGAAGTTCCTTCATCGCTTCAGCGAATTCTTCTGCACTAGCACTGCTAGTCGCAGTCTCTTATGAATCCCTCAGTTCAGATACTCCTCTCGGCTGTGTGCCATACACAACCTGAAATGGACTTTTCCCTGTACTTCGATTGACCAAATCATTGTATGCGAAATCTGCATGTGGCAATACGCTATCCCAACTGCTATGGTTCTCTGTCACCAAGCTTCTCAGCAAGTCTCCCAGACTTCTGTTGACCACTTACGTTTGTCCATCCGTCTGAGGATGATAATAAGAACTAAATGCCAAGTTAGTTCCTAGATTCTTCCATAAGGTCCTCCAAAAATGCCTTATGAATTTAGTGTCTCTGTCCGAAACTATGCTTCTCGGCAATCCATGAAGTCGAATGACCTCCTTGAAAAACAGATTTGCAATGTGAGTCGCATCACTGGTCTTCTGGCATGGGATAAAATGTTCCATCTTTGAAAACCTGTCCACCACCACAAAGATGGAATCAACACCTCTCTGCGTCCTCGACAATCCCAGTACAAAATCCATGCTTATTGCCTCCCATGCTCTCTCTGGTATGGGAAATGGCTGATAAAAACCTGCATTCTGCTTCCTTCCCTTCGAATGCTGGCATATTCTACATCTGTCAACAAATATCTTGACATCTGCATGCATCCCCGGCCAAAAATATGACTCGTTCAGCTTAGCGAACGTTTTTTCATGGCCAAAATGTCCTGCCAATCCACCACTGTGTTTCTCCTTCAACAAGTTCTCCCTCATGGAGCAATTTGGAATACACAGTTGATTGCCTCTGAATAGAAATCCTTCCTGGATCATATACTCTATCCACGGGTTTCTGTCTCTGAGAACTGGATTCTCAGCTGCTTCATACGCCTCTCCAAAATCTGCATCTCCTGCGTACATGTCCCTGAGATTTTCAAAACCCAATGTTTTGACTCGGAATTCCTGCAGCAACAAACACTTCCTACTCAAAGCATCAGCCACTTTGTTAGTAGTACCCGAAATGTGTTTAATCACAAATGTGAAATTCTGCATATACTCTACCCATTTTTCATGTTTCTGATTCAACTTCTCTTGTTGAGTCACAAACTGCAATGCATGATTATCACTGTACAATACAAATTCTTTTGGGATCAAGTAATGCCTCCACTTCTTCAACGCCTGTATGATAGCATAAAATTCTTTATCATATGTGGAGTACTTCAGTTTTGCCTCATCCAGTTTCTCACTGAAATATGCAACTGGTCTGTCTTCCTGACTTAAGATCGCTCCTATGGCAAATCCACTTGCATCACATTTCACCTGAAATGTCTTATGAAAATCCGGCAACACCAACACTGGTCGTTTCGTGATCTTCCGCTTCAACAGATTGAAGCTCTTCTCAGCCTCTGTTGTCCAATGAAAAGACTTATGCCGCTTCTTCACTATGTCCATCATCGCTGCGCTAATTCCACTAAAATTCCCGATGAACTTTCGGTAGAAACTAGCCAAACCATGAAAACTTCTCACCTCGAAAATATTTCTTGGTGATGGCCAATTCTTGATCACTTCTACCTTATCCGGATCCATCTTCAACTCATTAGCCGAAATAACAAAACCCAAGTAAATGAGCTTTGTCTTCATGAACGAGGACTTCTTCATATTGATCAACAGCTTCTCCTGCTGTAGTTTCCTCATCACAATGGCCAAATGCTTCAAATGTTCAGCCTTGGTCTTGCTGAAAATCAGTATATCATCCAGATATACGACGACAAATTTCCCGATGAATTCCCTCAGGACTTCATTCATCAACCTCATAAAATTACTCGGCGCATTCGTCAATCCAAACGGCATGACTATCCATTCATACAGTACTTCATTGGTTTTGAAGGCTGTTTTCCATTCATCGCCTTCTCTCATGCGAATCTGGTGATATCCGCTTTTCAAACCTATCTTTGAAAAATAATTTTCCCTGCTCAGGCAATCCATCAGATCATCCATTCTTGGCAGTGGAAACCTGTACCTGATGGTTATTTTATTAATCGCTTTCGAATCGGTACACATTCTCCAGCCTCCATCTTTCTTCGGACTAAGCACTGTCGGAACAGCACATGGACTCAATCTTTCCCTGACTAATCCTTTGTCCAATAACTCTTGGACCTGCCTCTTAACCTCTTCATTTTCTTGCGGCGTCAACCTGTACGCAACTTTGTTCGGAAAACTAGCTCCTGGTATGAGATCTATGTGATAACTTATACTCCTCATCGGTGGCAACGAACGAGGTAATTTGTCCACTACGATGTCTGCGAACTCTTCCAGCAGTTCCTGAATCTCATCCGGTAGATCATCCACTCTTATGCTAGTCAGAACAATCCTCGGCTTTCTGACCACAAAGAATTATGGATCTTCCTTCTTCTCCATCTCTATAAGAAGTTCCTTCCCACTCATGAGAAGTATTGTGTTGCTTACTTCCGATTTCACCTCCTTATCCTTTATCGGAAGCAACCTGTGTGTCCTCCCATCCTTCTCTAAAGTATATGTGTTCATTCTCCCATCATGAACCACATTTATGTCATATTTCCATGGTCTACCCAGCAATAAATGACAAACATCCATGGGAATGACATCACAAAGTACTTGATCATTATATCCACCTATCTTGAATTCAACTAAACATTGTTTTGTGACACTCACCTGATGTCCCTTCTGTAGCCATGAAACTTTATATGGACTCGGGTGATCAGTTGTCTCCAACTCCAGTTTTTCCACCATCTCGGTTGAAACGAGATTATCTGTGCTACCGCTGTCCACGATAACCTTGCATACCCAATCCTTGGTTTTAGAAGCTGTCCTAAAAATTCTAGTCCTTTGAGTTGAGTCCTCCACCTCTTTCCCAGGTGTTAAGAGAGCTTTATGCATCATCGGCGACCTTCCACCTTCTGTATCTTCAACCTCAACATCCCACTTCTGTGCTTCGGCGATGTGAGCTTCTCCACTATCCTTCTTCTTCTCTGGACACTCAAATGACCTGTGCCCATTCTTCCCGCATGTGAAGCATGTGATTACTCCACCTCTTCCTCTTCCCCTACCCCTGGTACGAGGAAAATTATTTGCGTCAACATAATCTCCCCTCTGCTCTATATGCTGCCCTCTCTGTTCAACATATTGTTGTCCTCGCTGTGAGGTTCCACCTCTCTCAATCTTACCCTGAGGTTTCTTCCATTCCTCCTTGGGCTTCTGGTATTTATCCTGGGAAACTACCTTGCCTCTGGGCTGACTCCTGCCTCGGCCTCGCTGACCTTGCTCACGACTCAGCTTCTCCTCTGCTTTCAGAGCCATCTGATAAGCATCCTCCACCGTTCGGATGGTAACCATGCTCAATTCATCCTGAATGTCGTATCTTAGACCATTCAGATATCTAGCAACCTTTTCATCATCGCTCTCCCGATGACCCGCTCTGATGTTCAGTCGATAGAATTCCTCAGTGTATTCTTTCACTGTCATCAGCTTCTGTCTCAGGTTCTGCATCCTCCTGAAAAGAGTAATTTGGTAGTCCTTTGGGATGAACTTCGCCTTCATCTTTGCAATCATTCGATCCCAACTCTTGATCTTCTGCTTGCCTTTGCAACGTTTGTCAGCTTGTAACTCATCCCACCACAATGTTGCATGTCCTTTCAAGCGCGTAACAACATGCTTGACCTTCTTATCCTCTTCGATATCTTCATAATCGAAGTAGGTATCAAGAGCTCTAATCCAATCCAGTAGCTCTTCTGCATCCAAGTTCCCCTCATAAACTGGAATGTCCATCTTCGCCTTCGCACCCATTCTGGCAATGGCTTTAATCAATCGCTCAGTTGATGCATCTTCGGCTGCAACTTCCTCCTCTCGTTTAGCCTCAATTTCACTGTCGAAATCACTTAGATCCCCTGCACTAGTTGTATGTCTTTGAGTTGTCTCCATCTCCTCGAGTCTTGCTCGAAGATCACGCATTTGTCTCTCCATTTCTGGATTTCCTGTCGGCCTGCCTCTTCTTCGCACCTCCTTATCTTCTGGGTTAGGTGATTGTCTTTCTCTTCTGGGCGGCATGGTAAATTTCCTCTTCTCTGCTACAGAAAGCAAAGAACTTCCTGCTCTGATACCAAACCTGACGCAGCCGCACTCCTCAGAGCACGTCCACTCTCACAGGATCTTCTCGTCTTCCTCGGCCCGAAGAACTCAACGGTTCTTCTATTTCCCTATCGGGAAATCTGCACCCCACAGGTTTTCTTCAGCGCGATCCCCCCTTCTTTGCTTTCGGAGGATCAGAACTCGCGACTTCGCAAGTTCTCGGTTGATCGCTGGGCTCTCGAATCCCCGAGACCCGAGACGTCAGTCAACACTGACTTCCTCTTCCCTCTATCGGGACTTCGGCTCTATCGCGGTTTCGCTACTCATGATACCAAGCACTCGGCTCTCCGACCCCCGAGTCCCGATGCGCCGAAACTCCGATACGATCCTATCGCGCCTTCGCTACTCGCAACTTCACGTCTTCGTGACTTGGGGTACCCGATACTTGGGCTCTCACCTTGTGAACTTCCGAGTTCACGAGATCTTTCGATCTCTGCCACCTGTCCTCCACTATCTCCAGTTGTGGCCCACACGACTCTCCCGTCGGGATATCGTGTTTCGCGACTTCGCTGCTTCCCGTTGCCAAGTCTTTGACACCTTTCTCACGAGATCCCGATAGGTGATCTCGCGAACAATCCAACGGCCCTGGCTGGCTTGGATCAACGCTCTGCTCTCCTTAGCTTTAAACCTCTGACGTTCTCGCCGTAACCCCCTTGCAGTTCTGCAAAACCCAACGGCCCTCGGAACTTCGTGAAATCTCCTCGAAGTATTTCGATCGTTCGTTCTTCCTTGTGCAATCCACGAAGTTGATGAAGTGTCTCTCTATGAGACTCGTTTGCCTACTCGCCAACTGGCGACGCTTCCCTCGGACTTTCAATAGTAGTCTCCCCTGCACTTATCCTTCAATGAGGTCGAAGGTCTACTCCTCCTGAGCTTCCTTTGCAATCCTCAAATCCTTAGAAGGAACTTTGCATGCACTCCTTGCGGCCAATCTTCAACCTTGTCTAAGTGTTGAATTCGCTCGACTCTGCGCACTCCTGCAGCAGCAATCTTCAAAGCTTTGCTCAGGTTCACAACCCTGAGGCTTTTCCTTGGCCTACGCACTCCTTGCACGACACTGTGCTTAACTGCACCTTCGAAGAAATGAGAACAAAAGTTATCCCTAATTGAACCCTTCTGTCAACGCACTCCTTGCGGACAATTCGACTGCACTCCTTGTAGGAATTCTTTGGCTCAATTAGAGAAACAATTGAAACTCATTTACTCACCCTCTCAGACTTCAATTCAACCATGAAATCACATACACAGCATATACAATAAAATGTATGACAGGAAGCAAACATTCATGAGCATAACATCAACACACAGAGAATAGACACATAACCATGGATTTGAATCAAAGATTTATTCTATTAATTCAATATCTGTACATGGAGTGTTCTTTACACATCTCTTTGCTTGCTCTTGCTTCTTGCTTCTTCAATAATCTAATGATACAATGATACAATGAGGGTGTCTATATCCGTTTTCCCTCTTGGACTCTAAAGCTATCAAATCTAGAATTAAATATTCTATCTACTTTACATTTACTATCTTAAATGCCTCATCTACCTAAGGACGAGAGCTATCCGCTCAAGGTCCATTACAATATACAAAGTGTGCCTTCATAAATGGCTTCATTAAAGACTTGTGCAACAATCCCAGAGTGTTTTCAAAATGTGGTGTTGGCTTGTCCAGCTGTCTTTCCGCTTCTGCGCTGGCTCGCTTGATGAGTTGGCGATGCTCCTGCATCACTTTGTATATTTAATAAAACTAACTTCCATAAAACCAAAAAAAATTGTGCTTTAAGTGCCAAAAAAAAATGAGATTAAAAACATAAAACAAAGTACTAGAAAGTTCATTTATTGAAAGTATATAAAAATCCATTTCTTGTAGGCTTAAATATGTTCATGTCTATGTAAGTAGCACCTATTTATACAAAAAGACTTATCAAATCTCTAAATTTGTAGCCCAAGTTACTTAAACTTGGTGCATTGTTTAGACTTCAAAGTAGTCAACCTAGTGGGTTTTGTGAGAGCAATACTAGTTGAACATATATGCTCTATATATTATTTGCAAGACTTGAACTCATGTGCTTTCAAGTCCTTTGGTGTGATTTTTGTCCTCTTAACCATAGCATAATCATTCACCTTTTTTGTCTCCTGTAAAAGTTACAACACTATTAATAAATATCCAAATTGATATTGCTATAATAAAAACATGAGTATAGGGTATAGAACTTACCTCTCCTAATTTTTCTTCAAGTGGAGGTGAATGTTGTACTAGTTGAAGATAATGTGGTTTATGGTGGATTTTGAAAAAAGGTGTTGCATTCCCACCATCATTTGTGTGCAAAGGGGATTTTGGAGATGTATATGTTTTATTCTAAACATAAAATTAAAAGAAGATATAAATATGCAACTCAAACATAATTAAATGTGAAATTTTGTTAATGATTATATAAAAGTATAAATACATGAAAACTTACTTTGCAAAGCCACATTGAATGTAAAGATGGTTGTAGCATTTGGTTTGTTTCGTTTACATTCTTTTCAATATTTTGACCATCTTTTGGGGTTTGTAATGATTGTAATGGTTCCGAAAAAAACACCTGCACCATAAATGCACATTAATGTATAGATTAAAAAAAATTAATCTATATAATCAATCACAAATCACAAAAAAAAAAAAAAAAGAATATTGATTTTAGTATTTTTATGAAATAGGTTGTATTGAAGCAAAACTTACTTTCCTGAAAATCCCTTGAAATCTAGGTGAGCGTCGTAATGGTTGACAACTCGATGTTCGTTGGATATCCAAGTTAGTTGAACTATATTCATCAACAAAACTATGCAGTGATCTCTCTGGGGAATTTTGTTGATCAGGCTAGGCATATCAATAACAATGGAGAATCAGTATACAATTGATAATAAAAATAAATATCATCTAATGTTCATATGTCTTGAAAACAATGCATGCAAAAAAATTGACTCAACTGTGTACTCATTGTTATTACTAGTTTCCCCAGAGTTTAATATATGGGTATGTTCATCCAACTCTTCTTCCCCTACATCATTAGAAGACCATGTTCTTTCTTTTTGTTGTAAATCAATATCTATGCGTTTAGCTATGTCCATACGTCTACAAGGTAAACTTTGATCCCAAAAATTCATTTTTTCATGAATTTTTTTCTTTGAATCATCATTGAGTTGATCAAACATAGCAACTGACTGCGAAAATGAGTTTCAATTAATTTAGTCAATAATAATTAATTTATGTTATTAAAAAACACACACAATTACAAATGTTAATAAATACTTACAGCGGAAATAATTTCTTCATTGACAAATCTTTTATATGCTTGCTTTCATGCACGACACAACCTTGCATCTACATCATATTGAATTTTTTCATTCTTTCTTTTAACCTTACTTGGTGATTTTGTTGCACGTTTAAGATTTTCATGTCTTACTCGACCTCTTGGGCGTGGGGGAATTGGAGGGAGATTATGTTTGATCGTACGATAGTGATTAAGGCCAGATAGTTTTGATCTGGTCAAGATATTGACACAATCACCAACCAAACAATAAAATACTTGTTTGGTGCCTTTGCTAACTACGTCCCATTCATGTCTATTTTCCGCCATTTTCTCAATTCCCTATAAATGAATATGTAAACAACAATGATGTTAGAATGACTATAAAAACACCTTTAAATAAGAAGAAACTATTCCATATGCCTATCTATTCTATAAATTAGATCTACACTTATGTGTGCTAATAAAGACATTTATACATGCAACATAGGTTGTGATGTCTCCTCTATGCCTTATAATGATTTTCATGTTAATACCAAGATTCAGAGTTTAAAAAAATCACCACATCATCTCATAAATTAGTCATAATAAGGAAAAAGAAAAAGAAAAAGATTAAAATATTGAGAGAAACATTGATGTTCCATCATCTAAAACAACTAGCAATTTCAGACACATTTTTTTGGTTATTTAATTAAGTTATTAAATTCCTCTTGTTTTGAAATTATAGATATTTAATTATCTAGATGGAGGGCAAATTCAATAAAGGTGAATCACTTTAATGGAGGGCGCATCAGATTTGAAGGAAGGCACACTAAATACCAACGCTTCTACAAGTTAAAAACAAAGAGAAATGGAGGAGAGGCGCATTGACTGAACCAAGGTGTGGGGCCTTCTTCAGCAATCTAAATGTTAGCAAAAGAGAGGTGTGCACAAGTGCCTTTGGTGCGCAACTATCTAAAACAATCACATACAAAAGAAAAAATTATATTCTTTATATTTGATCTTTTATAGTTTAAACATATTATTATCTCAAGATAAAATACAATACTTGTTGTAATGTTACATGTATTTTATATTAGTTTATTAATTTAGCAAATCCATGCTACTTGTTTTTATTTATTTTTAAATTAATCCACATTTATAAAATAATAATATTTTATATATAAGCAAGTTGGTCAACAACCGAATTACCATAATTCTATTACATATAACTAACTACCATAATTCTATTACATATAACTAATGGATTAGAATTAGAAAACGTTGAATTTAATTCTCACTTACTTACATATTCATAGTCGCATTTCCATTTATTAATCGAGCCTTATCATTGTTTTTTTATGTTATTCTTGATTTTTTTCCAGCCTAAATAAAATACAATGGTTATGTCACAAGTGTTTTGGAAGAAGACTCGTATTCAAAAATAAATTTTGGAGGACATGTAATTCATAATTTTTCTCTCAAATTTTGAATAACAAATATGCCTTTGAATAAAGATTCTTTCTGTCAAAATTTGAAAAAAGAATGGAGCAAGTTGTTATATTTGAGGGTTCGTGCTCAGACATTGTGGGGAGACATTATGGAATTGGAAGATAATGCCTTATGGATTGAAAAGTATTGAGATGATCGAGGGAGATGGAAAAATCTTTGGGAGGGCTATGAACGTGCAGATTTATTGTATCATTGAAAAAAAGAGAAGTTACAAACATATAAGTGATGAGCCAATGGGGTGGAAATATAATTGTTTATTTGATGATCAGGATAACGGACGGTCGGTTACTACACACAACATTGTAAGCACACTCGTCAAATAGCGGGAACGAGAACATTAAATACATTTATACTTGTTTTATTCGCTTTTGAATCCTTGAAGGTGGAAGAATAATATGAATTGAGATTGATACTTGAAAAGGGTTTGAAACCTCATGGATCACAACAGGGTAAATATAGTGGTTGAACCAACTGACTTGGGAGAGATCTCAATACCTGAATCCATTTTTAGACCATCTAATAATACGATTTCAGCTACAGCCCTTCAAAGTAAGTGTAACCATAATGTAACTGATCGATTCCATTGGGGTTTTGCAATCCAGAATATTGGTTCTGTTATGCCCTTCAAAGTAAGTATAACCATAATGTAACTGATTCATTCAATTGGTTTGTTTTGCAATCGAGAAAATTGGATATTGAGAATATTTTTTCCTTTCTAAAATTGTTATCGGACATGGCCACCTCTCCTGGTAATTTATATACACCGAATTTTAAAAAGACTAAAGATCAACTTCCAACTGTCAAGGTGACTAAGAATTCTAAAGGATTCCTTGAGAACAGATTTTGAAATTTTCATTGAAATTTTTTTTACCAATATTACTAAGCAATCGAACCAACCTTTCGATAATAACAAAAAAAGATTATACAAGAAATTGTAAATTTTTTCCAGTCATTTTGATCAATTTAAGTTTGAGAGCAATGTTGGCATTTTATCACAAAGATATGTATGTTTACAATGTATTTTTTTGAGGAATTGTAAATTTTCTCTAACCATATTGATCAATCTGAGTTTGAAAGCAATGTTGGCATTTGATCACAAGGATATGTATGTTTACAATGTTGTGATATTCGTAAGGCTATGGATGTTCAGACATTGATATCGGTTTATATCAATGTATCATTATATAATGAGGTTGATGGTTGATGAACCTCATTATAACTTGTGCTTAGAGCTATAGCCTATCATAGGAAATGCTTTGAACTCGAAGGAAACAATCATGACAAAAATAACTAGTAGGAAGAAAAATAGAAAAAATAAGAAGGAAGATTTAATGTAATAACAAAGAGGCTTTTTGGAAAAACATAACGAAGAATCACGACAAGATGATAAGGGAAAAACATCTAATTGCAAATGTAGCCACTACTACACATTTAGTTGCACTCGTAGTTACATTTGCAATTAAAATTTTTCTTGGTGTAAAACTTAATGTATTCACGAAACTATCCTTAATCATTCGACTCTGAATTGAATTGAGACTTAGAACTCTATAAATTTGAATGGAATCTACATGGACGTGTTCCCAAAAAAAAACTTGAAGAGGGGCTGGTGGAAGTATAATCCTGAGGAAGTGGCATTGCAAATATGTATGGATTAGTAGAGGGGAAGTTGAGAGATGCAAAGAACTTGCACCTCCTTTCATTTAGACGCACCGATTATCGAATGAATCTTCCCAAGTTAATAAGTTAATGCATCGTGAGCAAGGGAGGTCGCCACAACCCAACGAAGGAGCCCTCACTCGATCCCTCCATTGCAATGAAGCAGGGACATGTGGACAAAAGCATGGGTATGTGGTGAAAGCTTTTGTTGAACCCTAACGTTTAAGAAAATAACCTTCCATTAATCACATTAAACGTGATTTTATGTAATGAGAGCCTTCCATTAAAGAGCACTGACTAAAATATTCTCAACATATTAAATCCTAGCCACACACATCACATATATTGTCATTAAAAGAAAAGAATATTTCCTTTGACACCCCATTTCCAATATAAGAACACTTATCATCATTATTCTTGCTCTAATTAAATGTTTTTAAACATAGTTAATATTATTTATAAGAAAAAATTATATAATGTAGCTGCACTTGTAAATAAAGCTCCCCTTTCAATTTAATATATTATTTTTTTAGTATTTAAGGGTTTTTTCATTTTAATGTTTTTAATAATTTAATTTACTAACTTTACAAATTTTGAGGGTTTTAATTTATTTTTAATTTAGTTTATCTTATTAATGTTTTTGAAAATATGGCAAGTTTTAGCCATCGTCTTTCATACTTTGCATTGTTTTAGACATTTATAATCTATTAATAGGCTTGATCTAAGGCCTAGTCCAAATCAAACCTACAAATTACTGATTATCATAATTAAAAAAAATTATTTATAAGAAAAACTTATATAATATAGTTACATTTATAAATAATGATGCTCTTTCAATTTTGCAAATCAGCCCCAATACCAATATAGTGCTTACAACACAACATGCCCACTTAATTTATATTAATAATTTTTTCTCTACCATACAGTTGGTTTTTTTCAATATGATTATCTAGGTTTTTTAGTATATTTTTTTATCTATTTTTTTTAACATAATTATCTGTATTTTTATAATATAATTATATGTATTTTTATAATAGTATATTAAGAGATTTTTCCTTTCAATTTTTTAGAATATCGATTTGCATTTCTTCATTCCACGAAAAATCATGTATTTGCATCTCTATATATAATTCCTCAAAAAAATCACTATATAGGAATTATGGGAGTATTTCGTGTATCTCTCAAAAAAATATACTATATATGTTAGTCAAACCTTTAAAATCTCTCTCACGTTATATATAAAAACTTGACCTTATACTTTTATATAGAGATGCAAATATCTTATATATTATATATAGAGATGTAAATACTAGATTTTTTTTAGGTATACACTAAATAGTTCCTATACACTATACAGGAAATACATTAAATATACTTAGGATACACTAAATACAATAAATCTCGTAAAATGTTCGTTTAAACAATTTAGACAGAACTTACTAAAGTTAGAACTGGGTAATTTGGAACAATTTGCAGTAAAATGTATTTTTAGTCACCTGTCAGCGGAGCTGCCAGCTAATGGACATGTATTGCAACTATTTTGAACAATTCTAAACAACCAGGTCTGTGAAATTACCTCGAGCTGACGTAACGGGAAGGAAATCTACTGAAAAGCAAATGCGAGCAGTTTATCTCGTAAAATCGCGTCGATTTGAGATGACAAGCACCATGTTCGTAAAAAAAATTAAACTCAAATGTTGACTGAACATAGAACTTGACAAGACGAAACAATATGCGACAAAATTGATTTATGAAACTCGACCTAGGATACAGGAAATACACTAAATCTCGACCCAGGATACACAAAATAAGAATTCATGGATACACGGAAATGAACTAAATACAGGAAAATGAACTTAATTTGAGTTTAAAGTGGAAATGAACTAAATACAGGAAAACGAATTCGGTGGGAGCACATTCTCCTTGCGAATGTCACAAAACTAATTCAAAACAATTGCATCCGGATGAGCTTGATGGAAGATTACCTGTATGCAGATGAGCTTGATGGAATATTCCCAGCGCCTAAGAAGATCTTGGCCAACAAAGAAGGATCGTGCCAAGCAAAGAACAACCTTTTCGGAAGAAAACCCAGTTGAATGAAGTCAGTTTTGGATATGTTGAGAACCAGTGGAGCGTGGGTAGGTGGATAATTTAACTCGCGAGTTATGCTGGATTACTTGACTGTGCCTCAACCTCCCGAGAAATCAAAAAAATCTATCCAGAGTACAGAATGACGGCGAATCACCTCGAAAACCATCCTTCCATGTGCATCACCATCCGAATCCATCGTGTACGATCAAGGCACATCCATGCCACGGGTTTATGCAGATAGATGGTATATCCATTATCCATCCATCCACTGTAGAGTCTTAATGACTCTGCAACAAGCTGGATATTACTCGTCGAGGTTCGACAATCAATTCTAGATTCTCTCATTTCATAGCATGTTCCATATAAAGATTGAATGGCGATTCCATTAGCTAAGGGAGGGCCCCGCTACGAATAACATGGCGAGCTTAATAGACTCATTGTCAAAAAGTTAAGTTTATAAATTATTTATCATATTTTACCACATACATATTATGCTGACAATGTTATAAATGAAAACAAATAATGATAAGATTTAGAAAATCTCTGGATATCACTAAATTAAATAGGATAAAAATCTAAAACTACAATAAGGAATTTAGAAAACTGACCTACATGAGATAGATATGGTTGTAGTTTGATGGTTGAATGAAGAGTACCAAGATAATTTGTTGGACTAAATTAAAATACAATTATACAAATCATCAAATATGCTACATGGTGATACAAGTGAGATGCACATTTTGTTTACGTGACCACAAATGATTTTTAATATTTATATTAAAATATTTTGTGATATTTATCAATAACATTTAATATTTAATTATATATATATACAAATAGGAACCTTCACTTCGCCACTTTGTTTGGGGAGTTTAGCTTATATTAAATGCTTTTGACATTTCATACATCTTATCAATAACTATTATAAAGCAAGCATTCATCTATCATAGTGGATTGGATCTAAACGAATGTATTTACATTTTTTAATTTGTAATGGGTAAATTGCCTCTTCTACATATAATATATAAAAACCATCAATAAATTCAAATAAATATATTGTTTATTTTTTAATTTTAATTTATAAAATTTGTAAAGTTTATTTTTTAATGGATTGAAAACATTATAACATTATTTTTATTTGGTTTTTAATACTTTTAACAAATTAAAAAATATGAAATATAAATTTTTTCTTAAAATGTCATCTCATCTTTCACATTTTAATATAATAATATTATTTATTTAATCATAAATATTGAATAATAATAATAATAATATTTTTTATGTTATAATTAATTAAATAATATTAGATAGTTTTGATAATTTTTTATTTAAAAGTTTAGAAAAGCATGTGTGTTTTATTACGATTATACTTTGAAGTGTTATGGATTGGATTAACATGTGACAACTTTATTTATCAATTTATTTTAAAAAGGTTTTGAAGAGTTCATTATCAATACTTACTAATATCTAGATTTGTCCAATTCTATCTCAACTTTAAAGACATGGACTAACTTTCACTTCTATATTGTTTTTAGTCTATGCATAAATAATAAATTATTACAAGTTTTAAGTGTTTCATAATTACTTTAACTTTTCACTTTGAATTACATAAAACTACTAAGCAACTTTGTTGCTAATTTCACTTGTTTGGATTGATATGCTACTAATATACCATTTGGATTTGAGTATATTTTACTTCTAGTATGACATAGTCATATGCTAAGTAGATTGTAGCTTATACCATTTGGGACACTGTATCACATGTGAGTACATTATGGGAAAAAAGTGTTAAAGAGAGAGAGAAAGCTAGCTAAGGAATCCAAGTATTAAAGAGACAGGAAAAGCTACTTGAGGAATCCAAGTAGTAAGTACTTGCACTCCATAATTATCATTTTCCTTTCCCAAAATAGTCGTAACCAATGTATCATCATTACACATATAATTTCACACTGCTCATTTAATTGAATTTTTGACTTCAAATGGGAGTCAATATCAACTTCTCGTGGTCCTAGTATTATCATTGTGCCCATCATGTCCACAATAATTGCAAGTAGTATGCCTAAGCAATGTTATATCCATGCATACCAGATTCTATGTGTGTGTGTGTGTTGATGTTTCTGGTAGCTGTGGGAGGTATTCACCTTCGGAACAACCTATCTTATAGGAGAAGATGCCAAGACATCAAAGGAAAACCACTGAAAGAATTAAAGAAGCCCCAGAATATTTATATTGCTCCAAAAGTCAAGTCGGCTTGCCAGAAAAGATAAAGTAAATTGTGTTTTCCAGAAAGGACAAGTCGGACCCACTAGAATAAGTTCATTGGTCATTTTAGTATAAATAAGGGAGGCGCCCTTCTCATTTGACACACACTCTCCACTCTGAAATTGCAACGCAAGTCTAAGTGTGCGAGCTGCAACTGCAAGAGGGAGGCGCATGTCTGGTTGGTGTCTATCTCTTAGTCATGGTGGTGCGCTAGAGGTGGACTAGTGCTCTAGCACTTTGGATAGGGTTTGCATTGTTGAGTTATGGTTGGACTCTTTCTTGTTGATTTTTCTCTAGTGAATAGAGCTTGGTTATTTTGTCTTTGGCATGGATCTTCTCTATAAGAAGGTATTGGGTTTTCTCCCCTTGTGAATAAGGGTTTCCTAGGGTAAACTACTATGCTCTGCTCGAGGGTGGCACTTGAGGATTCCTATGGTTGGGTAGCAATGAGAGAACATTGCCTATGGAAAAACGAGTATTCCCATAATTTTGTTTTGCAATTTGTGCTTGGTTAATCTTCTTGAGATCCTGGTTATTCATTGTAGTTGTAAACTAGCATTAAAAAATTCAACATGGTTTTAGAGCTAGTCTTGAAGATGACCAACTACACGAAGTTTAAGGACTGTTAAAGCCTTGTTGTTGGCAGAAGAGAAGGGTAGAGTCCCTTAACAGTCCTGTGATGAAGTTTAGGGTTGTTGCAAACCTCTAGTCCTGGCCATACCCATGTCTAGGGTCTTAATAACAAACTACAGCCACAGTATCCCTACTAGGGTTTCCACAGTAAGAAAGAATCCGACTTCTTTCTGAGTTAAATTACAGGAATCTTTTATGTGACAGATGGAAGGTTGTAGGGTAAATTTTATGAGGTATATTCCAACAAATTTATAACATATCTCTGAGGTACATTCCAACAAATGTATGGTAATTTTCTGAGTTAAATTACAACAGATTTATGGCATACTTCTGAGGAACATTCCATCCCAAGTTTGGTATAGGCTTAGACTGTTTTTTAAAGCAAGTCTGAGATCCATCCTTTATGAGAATTAGAGGTCTGTTATGAAGACTCCAAGTGTGATGAATCTGGAAGCATTTTTCAGTATATAACTGAAGTTTACAATGAGAAGCATTCAAACATATTCAAGACAAAAATTGTGATATCGTTTAAAGCATGCCTCTGAGAGATCTTTTACAAAATTCTGAAATGGAAAAACATGAGTTTTGAAGCTTGACCTGATATCGTTTAAAGCATTCCTTTGAGAGATATTTTACAAAATTTTGAAATGGAAAAAGATGAGTTTTGAAGCCTGACCTAAGGCTAATCTGAGGCTACTCATTTGTGGATGAAGTTGCACCAGAACTGGATAATGCTACAATTTCAGAGGTATGCACTTATATATATATTTATTTATTTTGTATCATTACCACGATGGTGTCTGCGGGAGGAGGGAGCTGTGTAGAGGAATCTCAAATCCAATATACTCATAGAAGCATCGCACTCCCCTTGGTAAAGAAGACTCCATGTTTGATTGTTTTAAATTATCATGCCTCTAACCTACAATTCTAGTACATTTTAGTTGCTACATTACAAGTAAGTCTTGTAGTTGTGATAGCAATCATTTTTTAATTGCTTTGAAGTTATACTAGAAATGTACTTGTTGATCTCCCCTCTAGGAGATATTCTTGTTATGGTTGTTCTTGTTCCAGGCAGGTTATCTTGTTGAATTCCATGGAGGTTTCCATGGAAATATTTTTGTTCTTGTTCCTTGTTCCGAGCAGGTTACCACGGAGACGGGTCACCAGTGATAGCTCTGAGAGGGAGCTATAGTAACAGTTGCAGAAGGCAACTTATTGGATTATCTCTGGTTTGAGACATGAAGCAGTCTGACCGGAGTTTGTACAAGATTGACAATTGCTTCCTTGAGTAGATATGGTCTCATGGATGAGACAATGGCAGTAAATGTGATAGGTTGGTCATATGGACATGTTGGACACTTTAAGATATCTAGTTCACATTCACCTAACCAAGGAGAAAAGGACGAAGTTATACCTTTCAGTCAGGAAGGGTACACTTGTAAATCAT
Organism: Picea engelmannii; assembly: GCA_009831015.1. NCBI lineage: Eukaryota > Viridiplantae > Streptophyta > Pinopsida > Pinales > Pinaceae > Picea > Picea engelmannii. Next base: position 3,184 of record ML847309.1, on the reverse strand, counting down.
CGAAGGCATATTAGATCTACATCCTGGGTCAGAGACAGTTGAGGTGTGCAGGGATGTTTCCTTTGAAAAGGTATTTAGGAGATCTAGAGGATCTCACATGGAAATTGACAGTGAGACACAGGAGGAGATGGTGTCTTCTCCCCCTCACCCTTCAGTAGTGTAGAGGGAGCTAGTTGATCCCATGGAGACAGTTGAGCATGTTGATCCAATTGATCTAGTACATCATGTTGATGTTCCCTAGAGATATTGTAGTAGGTCGATAGAGGCTTGTCTGGGCTCATCAGACTCTACAGGAGGCAGAGAGATATGTGTTCCTCATGGTATTTTTAGAGAAAGTAAGAGACCTCAGAGTTTCTCAAGATATGTTGTAGCTATGAGCCACATCATTGATTATGAGCCTTCCTGTTATGAGGAGGCATCCAGTCAACCAATATGGAGAGATGCCATGATGGAGGAGTATCAATCCATCATGAAGAATGATGTGTGGGACATTGTTCTGAGACCCAAAGGGAAGTCTGTGGTGACTTCCAATTGGATTTATAAGATAAAACATGCAACTGGCGGGAGAATTGAGAAGCAAAAAGAAAATTTGTGGTCAGAGGATTCTCTCAGGTGGAGGGAATAAACTATGAGGAGACCTTTACTCGTGTTGCTCGATATACCTCCATTCAAATGATTATTGCACTTGCTTCAGCCTTGGATTGGAGATTACGTCAGATGGACGTGAAGACAACTTTCCTCAATGGCAAGAGTGAGGAAGAGGTGTATATTGAGAAACTAGATGGTTTTGTGATGCATGGGAAGGAGTCCCATGACCTCGTGCTTGGTATGCGAGGATTGATGGATACCTGATGAGTTTGGGTTTCAACAAGAGTGTTGTTGATACCAAACTATACTATAAGGTTGTTGATGATGAGTCCTTGATTTTGATCCTGCACGTTGATGATTTATTTCTCATCGAAGTAGAGCATCTCATTACTTGTTGCAAGCATGAGTTGACCTCTAAATTTGATATGAAGGATATTGGCATGATGCATTACTTCTTGGGACTTGAGGTGTGGCAAGAGAACTGATGAGATCTTCTTGAGTCAGGGGAAGTACAGTTGAGATCTTGTGGAGATTTGGGATATTGAATTGTAAGTCCATGACCACACCGATGGTGATGAATATGAAGAAGTTGAGTGAGTCTTCTTCCGATTCAGACTTGATTGATCCAAGTATGTATGTTAGTATGCAAAGCAATGTGGCTTCGGAAGCTCCTTGTAGGATTTTCTGATCAGATATTGGATCCCACCATGATTCATTACATTCAAGATATGGTGAAGAGGAAGACAATACTAGTGGAGTACCTTCCTACAGATGAGCAGATTGTAGATGTTCTCACCGAGCCTCTTGCCAATTCGAAGTTCGAGTACTTCTGCGATAAAACTTAGAGTGGAAAGCCCCTCTAGTTAAGAGGGAGTATTGATGATTGCAACTTCGTGAGACATTCTTCTATCACGATACTCCTCGTTGGATTGATAAGTTGTATTGGGCTAGTGCCCAACGGCCTTTGGGTTGTAACCCATGTGGTTGTGATATCTCTCCAGGTCTTCTCCCTAGAGTAGTTGGTCGGTTCGACCTATGAGGACACTCTCTAGATCTTCTCCCCAGGGAAATGGGTCGGGTCGATCTGTGAGTGTGTTGCGCCTTCTCCCTATCTTCTCCCCAATGGACTGAGCTGGGTTGACCTGAGACGGGTCTTCTCCTTAGTTGTGCTGGGTTGGGTTGGCCTAAGACAGGTCTTCACCCTAGTTGGATGGGTTGGGTTGACCTGAGATAGGTCTTCTCCCCAGGTGGATGGGTTGGGTTGACCTGAGACGGGTCTTCTCCCTAGGTGGATGGGTTGGGTTGATCTATGGGGATGCCTCTAATCTTCTCCCCATATTGGGTTGGGTTGACTTGGAGAATGCTCCTCTGAGACGGAGTTGAGCATGACACTTGTCATAGTAGTGACAAGTTGTTCTGGGGTGGCACCCAACGTCCCATGGGAGTAGACCATGAGGATATGTCCCTTGGGAGTTCACCAAGTGGACACGTCATGGGCGAGTAGGTCCTTGACGATGCACTACGGGCGAGTAGGTCCTAGTGTATTCTAGTAGTGATGAAGTCCCAGAAAAGGTCCACATTGGGTGTAGCCATGGGCGACGTGATGATGCTACCAGTAGCATGGTCTGCATGACCATTGCATGGTTGAAGGACCATGGCATAGCCTATGAGGCTATAAGAACCAGAGGAAAAACATCATGGAGAATACATCCCTGGCTAAGAGGGAGTGTTGATGTTTCTGGTAGTTGCAGGAGGTATTCACCTCCAGGACAACCTCTCTTATAGGAGAAGATGCCAAGACGTCAAAGGAAAAACACTAAAAGAATTAAAGAAGCCCCAAAATATTTATATTTCTCCAGAAGTCAAGTCGGCTTGCCAGAAAAGATAAAGTAAAATGTATTTTCTAGAAAGGACAAGGCGGCCCACTGGAATAAGTTCACTGGTCAGTTTAGTATAAATAAGGGAGACGACCTTCTCATTTGACACACACTCTCCACTTTGAAATTGCAGCTCAAGTCTAAGTGTGCAAGTTGCAGCTACTAGAGGGAGGTGCATGTCTGGTTTGTGTCTACCTCTCAGTCATGGTGGTGCGCTAGAGGTGGACTAGTGCTCTAGCACTTTGGCTAGGGTTTACATCTCTGAGTTATGGCTGGACTCTTTCTTGCTGATTTTTCTCTAGTGAATAGAGCTTGGTTATTCTGTCTTTGGCATGGATATTGTCTGGTTTGTGTCATATCTCTTAGTCATGGTGGTGCGCTAGAGGTGGACTAGTGCTCTAGCACTTTGGCTAGGGTTTACATTGCTGAGTTATGGCTGGAATCTTTCTTGCTGATTTTTCTCTAGTGAATAGGGCTTGGTTATTCTGTCTTTGGCATGGATATTCTCTATAAGAAGGTATTGGGTTTTGTCCCCTTGTGAAGAAGGGTTTCCCAGGGTAAACTACTATGATATGCTCAAGGGTGGCACTTGAGGATGCCTATGGTTGGGTGGCAAAGAGAGAACATTAGCTATGGAAAAATGAGGAGTCCCATAATTATGTTTTGCGAGTTATGCTTAGTTAATATTCTTGAGATCCTAGTTATTCACTGTTGTTGTA
>WSFP011352933.1:0-34794 GCA_009831015.1 Picea engelmannii | reverse complement strand
AGCCTTCACTGCTATTTATAACATTTTCCAGGCGGTCACGTAACTAGCTTCCGGTGTAAACACGGTGCTGTTTAGGGTTCACTTAAGCCATTAATTCACCGAATTTGCAGAACCGACCCTGATCTGGATGTCAAATCATCTCGATGGAAGGTCCATTGGTGATCGGGAGGCCGACTTAAGCATTTAATGCACCGTATTAGCAGATGTGCGGCTTTTTATGTGGACAGTCGCGCGTCGGGCGCTTAAGCGTGCACAACACGTTCTTATCCCACGCATACGCGCGCACCTTACTAATGTGAAGTGTCTTTCAATTTTTGTATAGTTTTTTACCCTTCTGGAATGCTGTAAACTTCATTCTATGCCATGAATGGCTTCATTGTTGTGTTGATGATGCGGAGTTCTTGTCACCCTGTGTGGACGAAATTTCAGTGATAACAATATGGATCAGTCTCCTTTGGAAATGATGATTCAACTAAAATCATTGGAAAAGGCACAGTCAGAATTGGGAAGAAGAATACCAAGGCAGAAAATGTTCTACTAGTAGAAGATATGAAACATAATCTTCTAAGTGTGAGTCAAGTGTGTGACCAAGTTCATAAATTTACTTTTGATTCATAAAAGTGTGAGATGAGAAAATAAGGTTCAAGAAAATTGATTGCTACAGCTGCGAGAACTTCAAGCAACATATATGTGTTAAGTGAAATTGGAAATGAAAAGTGTTGTCTAGTAAAGGAAGATGAAATTTGGCTATGGAACAAAAGAATGGGTCACATACATTTTGATAACCTTGTCAAAGTCATCAAAAGAGAAGCAGTCAGAGAAATTCCCCAGATCACAAAACCAACCAATACTTTATGCAAGCATTGTCAACAAGGAAAGCAAGCAAATACCAGGTCCAAATCAAAGGAATATTCAATGACAAGACCAATGGAAATTGTGCATACTGATCTAGTTGGACCAACTACAACAAAGGATTTAAAATGTGAGAAATACTTTATGTTATTAGTTGATGATTATGAAATAATGACTGCAGTTTGTTTTCTCAAGAATAAGTCAGAAGATTTTGAAAACTTCAAGATCTACAAGGAAATGGTTGAAAATGAAATGGATTCAAAAATCAAATGCTTGAGATATGATAATGGAGGATATTTCACTTCAAAGGAATTTATGGACTACTACAATAGTCATGGAATAAAAAGACAATTCTCCATTGATAGGACACCTAAATAGAATGGAGTTGTTGAAAGAAAGAAAAAGACCGTACAATAAATGGCTCGAACAATGCTAATGAATTCAAAATTGACATATATTTTTTGGACACAGGAAGTGCATACAACCATTCACATTCAAAACAAAGCAATGCTCAGAAACAACACTAACAATACTCTCTACGAGCTATGGAAAGGAAGACTAGCAAATGTGAAACACTTTATAGTTTTTGGAAGCAAATGCTACATCAAAAGAGAATATGGTAGAATGGGAAAATTTGACTCTCATGTGGACAAAAGAGTACTTTTTGGTTACTCAAGTACAAGGAAAGCATACAAGTGTTACAACCTGAGATTGCACAAATTTGTGGAAAGAATCAACGTAACAATTGATGAAATAGGTAGACAAGAATTAAAGGAAGAATAAAATGAATCAATGGAACAACTTTACGAAGAAGAAACATAAGATGAAAAAGAAGGGGAAGATGAAGAGGATCTGACAGAAGAAGAAGAGCAGCTTTAGCAAGTGCCTCCAAATACACCTAGTAGACGAGTACAAAAGAATCATCCTTTAGATCAAATTATCAGAAACAAAGATGCAGGAGTTGAGACTAGAAGAAGAATGTGTTCACTAGAACAAATTCACCTAGAACTCTCATCTACAATTGAACAAACCTGTTTTGAAAAGGCTAGCAAGGATGAATTTTAGAATAAGGCCATGGATGAAGAATTGGATCAAATAGAGAAAAATGACACTTGAGAATTGGTTCCAATACCAAATGATAAGAATGTGATCGACACAAAGTGGGTATACATGAATAAATTGAATGAATGTGGACAGGTTACAAGGAACAAAGCTATATTGGTATGTAAAGGATATGCACAGGTTGAAGGAATTGAACTTGAAGCGACATTTTCCCCAGTTTCCAAAATGGAAGCAATCTGATTGTTTTAGCTTATGCATGCTCCAAAAATATTTAAGTGTATCAGATGGATGTAAAATCAACTTTTCTGAATGGGGAATTTGAAGAATAAGTCTACATTGAAAAACCAAAAGGATTTCAGTTATCAAAGAATGCAGATTATGTGTGTAAATTAAAGAAGGCCTTGTATGGTCTAAAACAGGCTCTTAGAGCATGGTACTCTAGATTGGATAAATATCTACAACAGGAAGGGTTCAGAAAATGAAGTGCAGAGAACAACCTCTACATCAAGGTAAGTCAATATAGTATTTTATTAATTGAATTTTATGTTGATGATATTATTTTTGGTAGTGATGATGACAGGTTAAGCTAGAAATTTACAAAGGATATGCAAAATGAATTTGAAATGTCATTACTTGAAGAACTATCCTTCTTTCTAGGACTTCAGATACATCAAAGAAACCAATGATATTTTATTTCTCAAACCAAGTATATCCAATAAATTCTAAAGAGGTTCAGAATGGAAGATTGCAAACCATTTATCACTCCCATGCAAACCAGTTGCAAGTTGAGCAAAGATGATGATTCAAAGTCTATAGATTAGAGGAAATATAGGTCAATGATTGGTAGCCTACTATATGTGACAACATCCAGAATAGATGTAAAGCAGGAAGTTGGACAGGTGGAAATATTTCAAGAAGCACCAAAGAAATCACATGTATTAGCAGTGAAGAGGATTTTCAGATATCTCAAAGGAACATAAGAGTTTGGATTATGGTATCCAAAAGGAAAGGATCTATCACTTATTACCTATAAAAATGCAGATTGGGAAGGTTGTATTGATGACTAATGAAGCACTAGTGGAAAAATATTCTACTTGGGTGAGTGTTTAGTATCATGGATAAGAAAGAAACAATCATCAACAACTTTATCTACAACTAAGGAAGAGTATATTGTAGCAACAACATGTTGTACACAGGTTCTTTGGATGAAATAAAATCTAACAGATATACAGGTTGAGTATGATGAGCCCATTCCAATATCTTGTGATAATACAAGTTCCATTAGTATCTAAAAGAACCCGATGATGCACTCCAAGACGAAGCACATTCCAATCAAGTATCACTTTCTATGGGAACAGGTTGCAGAAAAGAACATGAGAGTCAAGTATGTGGGCACAAAATAATAAGTGGCAAGCATCTTAATAAAAAAACTTCCACGGGAAGCCTTTGAGTATCTTTGCCAGAGACTGAGAGTTATTTCTACTCCAAAATGAATATTTTTGAATGATTATCTTATATGTCTTAGATGTACATGAGGAAGAAGCATAAAGAGGACAGATCAGTTAGGGAGAGAAGCCCTAGATGGAAAGACACATTTTCCATTGATGATAAAGGGGAAGAGATTTATTAGATGCAGAGGACAGAGGCATGATTCCAGGGGGAGAAAAGGTCACAGAGATGTAGAGGACAGAGGCATGGTTTGAGGGAGACCATGACTGATATGACTTCAGTATTGCATGACATGATTTTAGTATTGCATCAGAGTGTTGCCATCAATGCCAAAGGGAGAGATTTTTTATTAAGGTTGGTTGTCATTGATGTCAACCCTTGACGAAAGTCTGGTAGAAAATTCCAGTAGAAAAAATGTGTGGGTAATGGACCCAAGTTTGTTTGATGCAAAGATGACTCATTATTGTCTTTTCATGGTTGATAAGAAGTACAAATGGATGAACTCCAAAGTGATCCCCTTATGGTGAAATCCCTCACGGGAAGATGCTTTGTGGATTGAGTTATCCTAGAAGTATGGTTAGATAAACCATGCTTAATTTTGGAATAATGAGATGAAGGTCAGTGAATTTTTCAGTGAAATTATTCTAGATGGATAGTGCTTGTCATGCCATTTCTGGTGGTATGTCGAACATCGCATAACTCCTCACGATTAGAGAGTTATGGCCATGTGAAGTTGGAGGAGCCTCATGAGTCATCTAGAAGCCCAAAAAAGTCAAAGTGTTTGCAAAAAAAATTGTTTAAATAATAAAGTTAATGGATAACTCCCTAAAATAAGGAAAGTGGGATGCTACATGAAAGTAAATATAAGAGGAAAGGCTCTCTAATTTTAATCACACTTGAATATCATTGAATATCTATTTTTGTGAAAGGTTATTTGGGTAGGTATTATTCATAGAGAAAAATTGCAGCAAAAAAAGTGTGGTAGGAAAAGTGTGGAAAAAAAAGTGCGCTAGAAAAAGTGTGTCAGGAAAGTTGTGGCATAAAAAGTGCAAAAGAAAAATTGTGGTAGAAAAAGTGCAACAGAAAAATCACGGCAGAAAAATCGTGGCAAAAAAATCACGGCAGAAAAAGTGCGGAAGAAAAGTCGGGGTAGAAAAATCACGGCAGAAAAGGTGCAGCAGAAAAAGTGAGGCAGAAAAATCGCAGCAGAAAAAGTGCGGTAGAAAAATCACGACAACAACATGGTTGGGGTCTATTTATGAGATATATGGCACATCTTGTTTGAGGTATGTTTTGTGAACTAGGGTTTATCTCTTGAGATAGTATTGAATGTTCAATATTGTTGCATATATCAGATTTGTTGAGGGATATAGTTGGTATTTTGTTGTTGGTATTTGGCATATGGGTATTGGTCTTTCGATTGTGATGTGTTGTTGAAGTTGTTGGTTTATCTTGAGGCTACATAAAAATGAGGTTGGTTTGATGTAAGGGTTTATGGTATTTGGTTTATTGATAGAGTGATGAATTATTAGATAACTTTTGATGGTTATATTGGTGTATGTATTTGGTATAAGGTTGAGGTACATGTTGAATACATGGTTTAGACAAGTAGTTGATGAGTTGGAACATACATAAGGTGTATAGTTGATGATGTTGGTACATCTTGATGAGTAAAGTTTGATGCATGGTACCATGGATGATTTTAGGGGCTAAATTTTTCTCACGGGCTAATTTTCCATGGTTTTTCCAAAAACGAGATTCACTATTTTCAAAATGTTTCACCCAAATTCTATAGGATAAAATTATTTTACCTTAAAAATCGCCAACAATTTATAAAAACTATATAAAATACTTAGAAATTTGAATATTTTTACAAAAATATCTCCAAACATTTATAGTTGACATATGAAGTATTAGCAATATTCGCCAAGGTTTCTACATTTTAAAATAAATTTCCATCCTTAAAATCGTCCCTGCATGGTACATGTTGGTTCAGGTTATTGGTACAGTTTGTTTGGTACAGGTTGATTGGTACAGGTTGTTACAGGTTATTGGTACTGGTTGACAGTGACAGGTTAACAGTGGCAACGGTTGATTCAATGAAAGTGACAAGATGAAAGTGGTAGTGGTTGATTCAGTAATAGTGAGAGGTTATCTAATTTGGAATTTATATTTTAGGGCGGTTGGATGGGGCAAGGACAGGTGGTTGTAGCGACCTTCCATTTATAGCTGGATAACTTAGGGGGTTGTATCCTCCTTCTGGTTGTAGCCAGAAAATTGGGGAGTTGGAGCTTCCCTCAGGTTGTAGCTTGACAAAATAGGGGGTTGGAGCCTCCTTCCAGTTGTAGTTGGAAAACAAAGGAAGTTAGTGCTTCCAATGAATTTAATTCTTCAATGCATATAAGAAAAAACATTCTGTGGTTTTCTCCCACTTTGGGTTTCTTGTGTACTGCATATGTGTATGATTGTTCATTTTTTCATTGCATATTTACTCTAGAGTTATTGGATGATAATGCTACATTGATATAACACTTGTATTATATGGTTAAAAAGATTAAATTGATCTATTACTATTTCACCCCCCCTCTCAGTAATCCAACACTTATATGATATTAGGCTAGAGAGCCTATTTAATGAAAGGACAATCAACCTAGCATTCTAAAATGTAATCACACTCATATATATTAATAAAAATGCATCATGACTACATAACAAGTTAGAAAAAAGAGTATGGGGGGATATAACTCCATAAGAGGGAGAGGGATTAAGGAAAGGGGCTAAGTCAAGGAATATAATATTATATTCTTAAGTCCTATTATTAATTATTATTTCATTATTATATCCTAAGTTTCCTAAGGAAGGGAACTAAGTTCCCAAATGGTGGGAAGGTGGCTACATGCATATCACTTGTCAAGTTTAATACATGCACATATAAGCTTTATTTTGAATGAAAAATGTACCATTCCAATCATTATTGTGAACTATAAATGGGTGTGATCCTGGAGAGCCACTAAGACCCTATGACTTGAGTACCTTGAGGATTCTAGGTGAATCCTTTATGATTAGTGGGAATATTTCTCCATGGGTTTCCTTGGGGAATATTGGATCCCTACAGGGATAATTTTCTAGGATAGGATTCCCTTGGTTTGAGGCATGGAGGTTACATAGCGATTCCATGAGAGAAATTGGAGTTATTGGAGCCACAACTCTAAGACTTCATTGCTAGCCTATGATGGATCCCTAGAAGGGAAGTGGGGAAGAGTGAAGGATTACAATGTAGAGAAGTCGGTGCACTTCCTTGGGTTTTGCAAGATGAGGGAGATGAGAGTGTGATATGAATTTTTGTTGGAGTTTGGTACCTTGTCCTAGTTTGAACCCAATACTATTTGTGAGACCTTAATTAGTTGGCCTAGAGAGAGTGTCTTTTCCCTAGTCGAGTCATAGCCGCAGCGCAAGGGTGAACTTATATTAAGAGATGTATAAGAACACAGTTTATGGTTGGGTGGAACATCTAAGATCTTCATGTAGTTGGTTTTTTTTTACACAAGATAACTATTATGATTATGGTTTATGTGCTTATTGTTGTGTTTATCTTGTGTACATACATTGTTTATGATTAATATGTGTGTGTGTGTGTGTGTGTGTGTGTTTATGTTGTTGTTCTTGTTATGTTACATGTTTCATATCAAGGTAGTATTAATTATGCATTCATGATAGGGAATAATTATGGTACCAGGGGTAACTTAGTGAAGGAACATACCTGGTAATATGACCAGGGTGCATATATATGGTATCAGAGTATATGATGTGTAATTGAAAGCATATAGTAAAGTTATGAATGTCAAATTATATAAATAATGATATCAAAGTTGTTATGTTATGGAAATATGAGTCGATTTAAAAAAAAATTAAGTACAATATGAACAAAGTTTGATTGTTAGTAATGTGACCTAGATAGGGTCCGGGTTTGTTAAAATTTTGAATTTCCTTGTGTCAGAGGTTGAATTATAGTGACATATGCCCAAAAGAGAATATGAGTCTAGGTTGTGTTACAAATTAGTATCAGAGTGTGGCTACAACATTGGGCCTGCATGGGCTATAACTAGAACATAGAGAGGAAATTGTTAGCAAGTCTACAAATTATTCGACATGAATTCCTATGTGAATTTGGGGAAATTTCTTAGAAATTGTGGAAATGGAGTTCAGAGGTATAAATTACCAATTTTAAACTTTACTTGAGTGATTAAAATCTTTGAACCGATGGGATTTAAAATTACAGATCTCAAAGACGAGATTGTGAATATGCCTGCAAACCATTTGAGGAAAATTATTGAGAAAAATTAGGTAAAATTAAGGAAAGAAACCCAATTTTTGGAGAAACTCCTTATCAAATTGAGTCTAATGAGGCCAAATTGAAATTTACAATGTCAACTTGGATAAAATTATATATTTTTAGAGGCAACCATGGATGAATTTGGGGAATATTAGCAAAACCCCCAAATCTCAGGGTGGATTTAGGTTGAATTTATGCCTAGAATCATCAAAGTGTCAAGTATGGTGGAAATTGGTCTTTTTTAGGATAAAATGTGACCCTATGAATCCAAATAAGAGTTTCATGGTAGCTCAAGAAGACAAGAAATTTTAAAAATTTTGGAAATTTCAAAAATTTAAAATTTTTTGAGAAAATTGAGAATTGGAAATTTTGAATATTTGAGAATTTTTGTATAGGCAATGACATTGATTCCAGGTGTCGAGTGATGTGGAAATGGTGAAATGGATTTACATAGTGGTAGGTTAGGGGGTCATGGAACTGAGGTGGCGGTCCTATGGGTTACTGGACAACTGCATCTGATAATTGTTTTATGGGACTTTGTTAAAGTGGTATTGTGAATGTTACTTGGTTCTCATAACCAATAGATTGATGCTACATGTCACAAGGGTGGTAATTGGGTATGGGGGTTGAAATAAAATTAACAAGTGGGATACTCAAATACATGTAATCATTGTGCACCATTGATCATGGATCAATGATCGTGGACATATGCACCCCGTCGAAGGGTTAACCTAGGTGTAGCTCGGAGGCCCATAATAAATATGTGTCATAGATATTAGATCTATGGTGATGAATATATGTGTTAGAGGAAAAATGTTGGATGTTACATGCACATTGTCATGATAAATCATAGGGTGTCAGGTGGGAAATCGAGTACAAGTGGGACCGAGTAAATAAAATAAAGATGAAAGGAAAATAATAAGAAGGAAGAAGAGAGAGAGGAGGTGACAAAGAGGTGATAGGGAAGGGACAATATGTATAATTATGTTACATGGCATCTCCTTAGGGTTCTAAGTGGACCTATGGTTCCACATCAACTATGTCATGTTAGTAGGTTTCCACATTAGGTATATGTCAACATGTTTTGAGAATTTTTTTTTTGGCCATAACATGAGAAAACTAACTCCAAATTAGGTGAAATTTTGGGTTTAAGTCTATAGTTTCAAGGCCCATAAATTTTCTAGTGAGGTCCATTGGCCAATTCCACTTCAGTTTACTAGAAATGGAAAATTAAAGGTTTTTGAAGAAGATGGTGGAACTATTTGGTAGAGGCCTTGTTATTGAGGAGTTTTTTTATAGTGAGTCCAAGAAGCAAACATGAATATACCTAGTTGATATTTTTTCCAAATCCCAAGGAGTTTGGATTGGAGCTGCCAAAATAGGAAAAAATCCATTATTTTGGGACACTTTTTGGGGATTTTTGAGATTTTCATAGGAAAAGAGACCCTAGATCAAAAATATAGAAAATTATATTTACTTTGAATTTTAGCTCCCCATCAATATAAAAAAAATTGTGTTCATGGAAATTTCCCAATTTTTCTCAGTTTGGATAAAGATTCCAAGTCTGGAGAAAATGTCAAAAGAGCAAAGTTGTCATTTCCATATTTTTGTAGAAAGCAACTGGAGCATCATATCACAAATATGAAAATTATGTGTTCTCACCATCATGATTAATATATATTCCCAATACAAAATTTATTCTAATTACTAACAAATGTCTTCTATAGGCAAAAAAAAGTTGGGCTCTAGCTTATTGTGCTAGTAAGACAAGTGCAAAAAACGGGGCAAACTTGGAAAATTTAGAAGACCATAACTTTTTTCTCAGAGCTTATAATTTAGATAGAGAATAATTATTATAAATATATTGGATATAATAATCCACCTATGGACCCATAATGGGAATTTTAATAGTAGAATTCTTATGGAATCAGAAGGAAGATGACTAGTGGCCTTAAAGGAAACAATTATGCATAATTTTATAGAATTGCTAAATTATTCCTATCTAATAGAATTTTGTTGCATGATCATTGATCAGAGTTAAGGATACAATAAAAATAGAGCAGGTTCTAAATTGAAAAATATATATGGAAAATTCACAGGGAATCTATAGAAACGAGGAAGAAGGTGGGGGAAATTATTCAAAATGTGCATTTGATTTCTTTAGGAAGTTGTAGAAACAAGACATTTAGGCTTAGTGAGAAATATGGAAGACTTCCAATGAAATTATAATTTGTAAAAAGAGTCCCATATGATAGAGGTGCACACCAAATGTGGATGATGTTCAATATAGGATATCTACATTTCATGAGAATGCCTATGCAGTAGCTACACATGGAGGTGCAAAGAATGGTAACAATAAGGGTGGTTTAAATAGAAGGTAAATAGTTTTGAACCCTACAATAAGGATGATAAGAGGAACTCAAATACAGAGTGCTATGTCAAGGGTTATTAAAAATATTCTTAAAGGCCATGAATGAATAATGTTAAGATATGATCCCAAGTTCAACCATAGTAGGTACACATGGAGGTGCAAAGCATGGTAACAATAAGGGTGGTTTAAATAGAAGGTAAAGAGTTTTGAACCCTACAATAAGGATGATAAGAGAAACTCAAATAAAGAGTGTTATGTCAAGGGTTATTAACAATATTATTAAAGGCCATGAATGGATAATGTTAAGATATGATCCCAAGTTCAACCATGAAGGATTGGGAATCCAAGAAGCTAGTATATTAATAAAGAGGGACATAATGCATATAGTTGTTGATCAAAAAGATTGTATTATGGTATTTAAGTCAACATTATGAGGATAAAACCCCCTCTATTTTTAAATAGGTTGTACTTATCTATTTTAAATAACATGCAATAACTAAAGATACCCAAGAGAGGACCAAACATTAATCTTGAAATAAATTTTCACATGCAAATAATACCTGAGAATCGATCAGGAATTATACAAAAAGTAAATATTTACAATATGTTACAAGGTTTGTAAACCAAAGGAATATAAAATATCATAGAATGACATTTCCATCACAACATTCATCAAAGTAAGACATGATATTCAACAAAAGAAAGGAAAGTATGGACCACATATAGAAAAGAACTCTAAATGATCATTCCATTAAATGAAATAAACATTTTAATAAACACACATTTGAAATCTCATGTTTAAAATCAAAGTATGAGAGATATGTAATGTTATGTCCCAAATAGTTCTATGGGAACCTCAAAAAATAATAGATGTCTTTATAAAATAAGAAATAATGTTTTGGGTTACAAAAACAATAAACTACATCTATCCTTCAAAGAGGACTTGGATGGGGCTCTTGTGGACCATAAAATGAGAGAGACTTGGAAGAAAAAATAAATAAGTCAGGGGTTAACCATAGGTTTCACAGTTTACTGTGAATAGAAAAAGAAAAATGACATTTGGTTAAGGAAGAAAAATGGTGAAGGAAAGAATAAAGTGACTACTCAACTTACTATGATGGAAATTCTGAACCTTCAATTGCTTGTTGAGGCTTATTTTGTAGATTGGTGTTGTTGTTATAAAGGTGGCATAATTGTTGTAAATGTTTCTTGCTCATATGTATTGGTTATCTTAACTAAGTCCTTTGTTAACCATTGTTATATATACTCCCTCATCAGAGAAACCCTTATTTGATGCTTGGTCTTAGTTTCGAATAAATCATTCTCCAATTCTCTCAAATCAATGCTTAATTGGTGTAACATGTCCTCAATATCATCATTCTTATTTACATACTGGACAAGCCACCTTTCTATTTCTTCTTTGGAGAATTCAGTCGATTTACTAAATTCATTAGCCCATGCAACAGTTAAGGATTCTAATTGTTCTAATAGTTTCTCCTTTGAAAAAATTATTGTATCCATTAGTAAATTTGTGCCATCTAAATATTTGATAATATAAACAAGTTTCAAGAATATGTTACCCCTCTTAATGTTAATAATCTCACACTCGAACTGCAATTCTCTTAGACATTTCATTCTTTATAGCTAGAAACCATTAATCTTTTTCATCCAAACCTTGGAGGGAAGGTTTTTCTATCATAAGTGTATGACTCAATATTTAAACTTTTGTTGTAAATGTTCCAACTACCTCTTTATAGAATCCTTCATCATTTTCTACTTCCTTTTGGAGATATTCCTTAAAGTGCAAAACCCTTGTTGAGAAGCTAGTTGAGCCCTATGCTAATTCCCAAATTTAAAGAATTAAGTATATAATATTCTTGATACCATCTCCAACATATTTTCCTACAACCATCAATAAAATAGATGAACCCTTTAATTTCTAATTTATTTCTAGGACATATTCAAGAGTAAGAACTAGCTTAACTGTAGTGATTGGTTTGACAAATAATGGTTTTGGAATCTAGTCTTTCTCTAGTTCCTGGATTATTTCATTTTCCATGTCAGAAATGGATTTCTTCAATTCTTTCTTAGTTTCATCATGAAATTGCACAATTTTTGAGAGTGAAACCCCATGAAAATCGATTTCTGACTTCCATATCTCAACAACTTTCTTATTCTTCATGTTCACTTTTTCTATCAATAAGTTTTTAGAATTTTTGTGGTAGGCCACATGGTGTAGTGTAACAAACTCTTCTTCAAATATTTCTAGGTCTTGAGAAGACAGACCCTCAATAATCACCCTGGCTTTTATCAATATCTTCTTTGACCATATAGGCTCTTCTATTATATCATATACTTCCATGGATTTGGGAATTTCTTCAATTTCAGGTAGATCTTGTCCCCATTTTTGAGTTTCTGTTTTTATTTTTATAGAAGTTTGTAAAGTGTGATATTTTCCCATTATTTTCTTAGTAGGGTCCTTGTCTCCACCGTTCTCTTAATTTCCAACATATGTTCTTCTTTGTTCCAAAATACTACTTCTAGGTTTATCTTTTATTGAAGCACCTTTTTGGGATCTATTGGGTGAATTGGGATTCTTATTGGTTAAATAGTTTCCCCTCCACTTGTAAAATTAATTATTTCTTTCCAATTCTTCAATATCATTTAGGGTTTCTTCAATAGAGGCCTTGGGGATGTTCTGGTTATCTCCTACTCCTTCTTTGAATTTCTCTGACTTACAAAAATATGATGAACATCCAACTAGAGACGTGTATAGAAAATGATTTTTTAGGATCAAAACCCTCGATGGCTTGGGATTATTTTAGAATGAGTTGATCCAATTGACCAAAAAAATCCTTTGAATGAGAGATGTGTTTGATAGTTATTTCCCCAATCCTCCACGAGAATGGAATAAATTGTTTCTTTATTTTTTCATTGAAAAAGTGCTCCCAATACTTGTATTGTCTACACACTTTGATGATAAAAAATCGATCAGAAACATAGAAGGGTAACAACAAGGGTTTCCCTTGGAACCTAATCAGTCTCAAAAGACTAAATTTCTCTAAATTTTCAAAAACTTATTTCTCAACGAGAAATGATGAAACCTCCAATGACAACCTTGATGAAGTAGGACCATGATTCAATTTCTTGAAAGAATATGATGAGCCCAATTATTACCTATTCTAAAGGCTCATCTTTGGAACATTTTCCCACCATAATATGACTTAATATTTGTTTTTGACCATATTTAATAGCAAGTCATGGGTATTAACACATATATCATTTGGATAATCAATCACGATAAAAAGATAACGATGCCCACTTATGTCCTATTCCATGGGGAGGAGAGCATTTGCATGTTTCTTAGTAAATGTGTTTTGAGGTGGATTTTTGTGTAAAATATGCCTTTTTTCTCTAATGTTTATTCCAAAAGTTGCGTATATCACCAAGCAGGTCTAACTTCATAAGTCCAGGAAACCAACCACCTAAAAAAATGGGATTTTGTCTCCCCCAAAGATTTTCCAACCAAGAATCAAAGGACATTGTCCCCACCTACCTCTAGAGCACTCTTTGTGCATTGATATCCACTCTTGATCAACAACAGTTGGAGATACAAATGTAATTGGATGACTTTCCTCATTCAACCACTTCTCTCCTCAATCTAAGAAAAAGAGGTCAAACTACCAGGCCTATATATAGACCTTCATCCTAGGAGAGAGGAGTGGGATAGGTTTTGGAGAATATTGTATTGAATCCTGTTCTAAGGATTTTTGTTAAAATCTTAGATCCTTTTTTCTTTTGATGCATTACTAGTTTTAATGGAATAAACATGGCTTTGATTCCATCTTATTAAATTTTTCTTCAAGTTTCCTTATTATTCTTGGGTAGGGACCACTCAAGAGGGCCCAAGGACCCTATTGCAATTTATGTAGTTTTCATGCATGTTAATTAGTGATTAGATAGAATTCGTTCTCTTTTGAAGTTTAACATATTTTTGCATGATTAATTCTAGTTTCTATCAATATTATCATTGACTGGTTAGTTACAACATGCATCCTGCAGAAATGTTCAATAGAATTTTGGAGAATCTTAGGTGCCTCCCAAGGCCAAGAACCTTAGATCCATTTGATTTTATTATATTCTAGCTTTGTTAATGCTTCTAAATACTTACACTATCTTTTCATGTTTCATTTTGCTTCATGTAGAAGTTCCATGTAGAAACTATATAGTTCCTATATAAATCTCATGTAGAAAGTATATAGTTCCTATATAAATCTCATGTAAGATAGTTTTAGCTTTAAATTTCATTTGTATTAATATTATTTTTATGAAAACATCAATAAACAATAAAAACACATATGGTTGCCATTGATCAAGGGATCATACATAAATAAGTGTGTTTTATTAATGTATCAGTTAAACATCTCTTTAATTACAATTTTGTTATGCACTAGAATACATTCATATTTTGATTTGATCTTCATAGTTTAGCATGTTTTATTTTTTGTCATTAGAATATATTTCCTTTATGTAATCTATAATTAAGTGTACTTTCATATTGTTTTTTTATCCTTTAAGCAATAGTTTAGAATTTCTTTCTTCTAGCTCAAGTTTTGCACCATTTCATGCATTTCAACCTTTGATAAGTCTCATACCTTTACTACCGACAAGTGCATACTAAATACACATTGCATAGAACCTCTCAAGTTTGTACAAACCTCAGGTTGAAAAAGTAAATTAATGAGCCAAGGATATAATAACATTATTGCTGCTATTCCTAGGGCCATCACTTTTTGGTGCCATTGTCGAGGAGGTAATGAATTTTACATATCATTTTGTTTTTTATTTCCTTTACGTGACCTGGAGAAGTAGAAAGGATAACTAACTCACAAGGTCGAGATCACAATATAATTTATGCAATGTCAAAACCCAATTGCTTTCACTTTGTGAGAGTATTGGTATCTCCTTGTCACACTCTTCTACATTATATAAAAGAAAAAAAATAGTTTTTACTTTATTTTTAATTTCATGGATGACTAGACCTAGAGATAGGAAAGGATTTTTTTTTCTAAAAACCACCACCCCAAAAATAGGTCCAAGCAATCTAGAGATTGGTCTTGAAACACTTGAAAGTTTCTTAGAAAGAGAATCTAGAGATTTTGAAAATATTTCGAAAGAAGGAAAATATACCTCACCTTGTGTTATGGCTAGTGAATAAGAGATATTTTAGTTCCCCATTCAAGAATCCAATGGAGAAGACAATATGTAAAATATTAATCCTTCTACATTTCCTCATTTTTATGGGCTTGTTTATGAAGACCCTCACACATTCATGTTTGAGTTTTCATTTATATGAAGGACATACGATTATACTACTAATGAAAATAAGCTCAAAATTATTCCTTCTACCTTGACGGATTCCTCTCTAATATGGTTCATGAGCCTGGAGGGATATAATATCACAACCTGAGATCAAATGAAAAATAACTCCAGTGAAATATATAGAGACTATTGTAGAGAAAGAGACACAAGGGATGATATTTTCAGAATGACACAAGGACCTGATGAATCTCTAAGAGAATTTGAAGAGATGTTTCAACTAAGCTACAAGAGAGCTCAAAATTACACTCTGGATGAAGAATCACTCAAGCTTGTCTTACTCATAGGGGTAAGAGAAGATCTGATGGAGAAATTGAATCTCCTATAAAATGGAGATATTTTTTGGTTGGACTGTGATTATATCAAAATAATATTCAAGAACCACTCAAGGTCCTCAATAAACAAAGGTATAAGTGGTAGAGGTTTGTTATCTCAATCTTCTAACCCTATAGATCATATAAATAATGAATTAGGAGGGTTAATCAAATATATGAAAATTAATATTTTTCATTTCGTATCCATGCAAATGGATACCTTGTAGATAAAAAATAAATAGGATGAAGTAGAGAATGCATTGGTTGTTTATTTTCCTAAATTCACTAAAAAACATCCTATAAATGAGTTCAATTTAGACCTTATATATGTTTGTGGTATTTGTGAAGAAAATAATCCAACTAACAAATGCCCTTATTTGCTAGGATTGAAAGCTACATTTCAAGGAGTAGAGGAGAATGTGGAATCACTATACTTTATCAATCAAAAGAGGCCTCGAGAAGGGTAAAATCATGAAGATGGGTAACACTTTTGCTTGTTTTATGAGAATTTTTTTTTAACAGGTTATACAACTTCCAGTAAACAAATGTATTTTTTTTATGAATTTTACTTTACTGTAAAAACAAAACTTGTGAAGAACATTGTTAGCTTTCTACTGACTATTTTTCAATTTTTTTTATTGAGATTTGATATGTCAATTTGGCAATTGTTTGACAGTATGTTCCTGAAAAATGGAGGGAAAGATAATAGGTTATTTTTTCCCCTAACAATGTATCCATTATTAAAAATTTTTTTTTGACAAATGAAATATAATGCAACAATCTACAAACACTCTATTTTGTGATGACTATAGTTTTTAATCTAACAGATGAATATTATAATTTCTAGATTTTTTTGAAGTTGATCAATTTGAAAAAGTTATAGATTTTAAACACATGTTTTCCCCCACCATGTATCTATCTTAATTTTTACTTAAAAGTAAAATCTAAAAATACCCTTTTGAAGAGAACAATTTAAGGATTATGAATATAAATTTCCCATAATTTTCCACTGTGTATTTTTAGAGATATGAATTTTTCATTTCACCGAATCATAATCTCACCTAAAAATATTATGCAGTGATTTTTTTTATAAAATTAAATAAAATTAGATAAAAGCAATGAAAATGAAAACAAATTATATCCAATGAAATTAGATTCAATTTTAAAATGTTGGTATCAATTCTGAAACTAAATTCTGATTATTTGTAGGAGTCTACTACCTGCAAAGATCAGGTAAGATGGAGAGAATTTGCACTTTCTTGCAAACAGTCCCATTTTTAGGTTTTTGGCCGAAACCTAGTTTTTAATGGAATTCGTAAAAAATAAACGTTTCGGCCGAAAAGTCTTTCGATCGAAATATGCTTAGAACAGGAAAATAATTCATCTGAAAAACATTGTACATGAATTTCGAGGGCACCATTCAATTTGACGTGCAAATTTTCGACCGAAAAAATTCCTAGCAACATTTTTGTGGCCGAAAAATTGCCACTAGGAATTTTGGAGACCCGATTGTCACAAAAGTGTTACCCATATTCATGATTTTACCTAGCACCAAGACCCTTCCAAATAGGTTTGAACTTCAATCCCACTCAAGTTTTTGGTGCATATAATGCTCAAATGTTTCCTCAACCATGGTATAATCCTAATCCATCCCCTTGGACAAATAAAAATCCTTGGCAATATCAAGGACCACCAATTACTCCTCCATACCAATGTTTTCCTAGCATGCAACGAAATCATAATACATAGTGGAGTCAACCTCTACAAGGATGGAAGCCACAGAATTTCCAACAACCTACATTCATGCCTCCTCCTCATCCCAATACCATCTACTCCACTCACCATTACATTGCAAGTGGAATAGGTCAACGATTCTCCTAGTATAGAACTGCCAAAAGAAACAAAAGGGAAGGAACCCAAAAAGGAGACAATGGTATAAGAAGAAAAACCACTTGAAGGGATCTCTAAGAAAAATACCCTTATATATAATCTCCTCTATGCAACCTTATTAGAGTTAAAGAAGGCCATATTTGATATCATTAAATGGAAAAGAGAGACAAAATATAAAAAGGGGAAATAGGAAGAAGAGGCCACTCAAGAATACTCTCAAGAGTTGGAGAAGTAGCTCCAACTTATGTAGGAAAAGTTCCATATCATTACTATGAAAAACATGAAATAAAACCACAAATTGAGAGTGGAAAACCAGAAGTTGCAACAATAAGTAAACAAGGAAAACAGAGAACTGCATGATAAGAATGAACAGGTGGAAATTATGGAAGCTACAATCAAGACAATAGCTAAAGTGTCTATAGATATGCTATAATGCAGACCACCAACAAGGAAATACACATTATTCCTAAAAGAACTGTGGCATAAGAATTAGAATTCACACTTGGATAAATTGGCGAAATTCAACCTTGATACCCCCAAGGATTTATTGGATGCATATTAGGTCTGTAACATGGAGGAAAGGGCCAAACTATGTGAATTCTACCTACATAACATCATCCTACCACATCCCTACAATTGGAATCCCAATCCATATGTGGGGGATGTCCAATTGATGGCCTTTGAGCTTAGGCATGAATAAATGAGGGCATAGGAATTCAAAAATTACAAGGAAGAGGAACTCCAATCATCTTTTTGGATTAGAGATGAGGCAACTAGGCCTGTGGATATCATAACCTGTTAGCCTATGGCTTACCTTAACCAATCACTAAGTCTAAATTGTCACCTATATCTGTGTTATTCATTTAGGATATTAGTAATATATCCTCAAGTGACGACTAATGATTTAGTTAATATTTCCTAGCCTAATCATCATGCATGATTTTAGGATCTAGAGAAAATATCTCTATGAGGTGGCATCACCCATTGTACTATAAATATGTAACATTCATGTGAATATAGAGTGAGTTGGCTAGTGAGCCTTTTCTGTCATCTTGTTGTTCTTCTCTATATTTTATCAATTGGTATTCGAGCTTCTTTGTTCTTAAGGGCTGTTGTTACCATGGGTAGTCATGAGTTCAAGGTCGATGGTCGATGTTGCTCACACCAACAAATTTCAGATCTATAATCTTTGGGATGCACAATGAGAATATAGAGAGCCAGATCCGAGACATCATACAAAAGCGATTCAAAATTTATTGCATGGTGTACAGACTTTATACCCTATCAAAATCAAAGAAAGGTTGATGAGCAATAAAGCACTGCTAGAGATCTATGGTTGATGGTTGATAACATGGAAAAGAGCAGCCGCCAAATTAAGTATCAACGGTATAATCTTGGCATGGATGACATTGAATTTTTTTTGATGAATGGTTTATTGTAGTCTTCTTGAAAAAATAAGAAAAATTTATAGAAGTTGTGATAAATCAGATACATGTTGAAGCAGTTGTAGGAAATTTGTAGCTATGTGAAGGTGCTACGAAAAATGATTTTAATCTACAAAACTATAATTCTTGGAATGGATAAAGATGTTTGTGGAAACCAAAGTAACCGTGATGAAATTGATTTGAGAATATTTTGTTAAATAAAATATGGATTGATGAAGAAGAGAGGTCTAAATTCTCACACAATGTAGTTTTTGAGGCAATCTTACGATTGTTAGATCAAATAGATCTGTTGGGATCATTGCAGTAATGGGTACCATTCTAGACACAGAGGAAAGTGAAACCTGAGTTGCACAAATTACGATTCAGTGCAAAGATCAAGATAGAATGGATCAATTACTGCTTAATGAGATGGAGTGATTGTGTTCTTTCTACAAAAATATTGCTTCCCATCAATCCATAGTAACCTAAATCAGATCTCCTGATAGCTGAAACAAGAGCTCTCCATGTCTATTTATATTCACTACTGCTCGATGTTTTCATAAGTCTCCCACATGAAATCTGGTGTGGTTTGGTCTGATCTTGTGCAATATTTCTTCAACTTGAGCATGTTCTCATGTTTTGACATCCCATTTCTGATATATGATCTGTTCAACAACATTATGCCTCTATCCACCATTGCCACATAGATCTAGATCCGCAATTTGTGAATCTTTATGCATTAATCACACGATCTTTCTCAAATATTTTCTGTAAAGTTGTGAATATTTACAATAGCATGCAGACAGGAGAAGAATCCATAATCAACTGCATAAAATACACTAGTGTCGAGTTCGAAGAAAATCTTGAAGAGGACTTTGACTGGAGTTAATTACCTGTTGGCTCAAGTTTTCCACATGTTCCATACACAATTGGACTATGAGTTGTCGCCCTCCATATGCCTTTATTAATTGTGTGTTGACCATAGATGGAACATGATTTGTGAAAGTAAACGTGGATATGAACCTTCATCTCCACCAAGAAAGACAACTCAACAATATTGCTCAACAATTTTCCCAACAATCCACGTGCACAGGCCAACTGAAGAAGGTAATAATATTTCTTATTTTTGTCTTTAACAAATGTAGTTCGTTTTTTTATTATCTCCAAGTGATATCCATTACCATTCTTCTCCCATTCAAGAGACATTCGATGGAAGTCTATGCACCAATATGATCCATGCATCAATCTTCCTTTCAACAAAAAAAGAAAAAGATAACTTGAATCGCATGGCATCTACAGAAAAATCAAAACGCAGCCAACATTGCAACAAATATTAGCTAAAATTTCAACGATTCAAAGTCTAAATCATGTGCCACTGTCGATAAAACATACAATGCATAGGAGGACCATAATTTTTGGTGTGATATTTAATTAAGGCTGAGTGTATGCACACTGCTAAACATTAATGTGGAATTATCAAGCATACGACTCTTTAATATCCTCAACGGTATGCCCAACAAAGACTTGGCTTGGACCTTTTAGTACGGAGAAAGGTATGGATTCTTAAACAAATAAAAAGATAGGACAAATTCTCTTCAAAACATCACATATTAGTCTTTATATTCATTAATCATGCCATGCATAAGACAAAACTGCACACAAACGTTTATAAAGTAATTTTTTTAATGACATGGCTTTATATGGATTTGAATGTTTAAAGTTTTTAAAAGATGGAGTATAAAGTATTATGATAAAAATATTACTTTATATCTATGTAACTTTATGAAAGTAGAGTGAAATGACTTTATCAAAGTGGAGTGATAAGAAGATTTATGTGATAAAAGTGATAAAGGGGAGTTAAAGAGAAATAAAGACGTTTTCAAAACATAAGATTTTTTGCACATTAGTAAATGAGAGTGAGAGATGTCAATTATATTTTTTAAGACTTAAAAGTGAGTGATGAATTGAGTTTTCTATGGGAGGTTGTAAGACACTCATATCTTGAGAAGAAATTTATTGTTTTCTTAAGCCTTTGAGAGCATAAGTGAAATCTTATGAATTGAAAGCTTTGTCAAAGCATTGCGATGGAGAAAATACATTGTAGATTTCCCATTGTATTTGGTCTCATAAGAGAGATACTCATAATAAAATTGTTTCATTTTTTTCTTTTGTGTCCAAGATCCACCCGAAATTGAATAAGGGGATCTTAGGTACATCTTGCATAGTATGTTTGTGGTGAAATTTTCATGGAGGCTTATATTGTTTACTATCTAGTTTTGACATAAACAAACTTACAATTTTATCATTTAATGCAACACACACAAACTCAAGAAAAATGTTACTCATGCACATGCATTCAAGAAAAAGTAATGCAAATCAAACATCTACAAAGAATACTAAAGCAATGAATACGTGAAGCTCATAATCAAAGGAGAACTAGACTCAAAAACATCGACAACACATTCAAATTTAACGAGTAATTCAACTTCAAAATCAAGATTTATTGTAACTTGCAAATTGTCCTTTTGTAAGTTTACTTGTATTTTTGAAATGAAGTTGAGTTGAATTGAATTTGTCATAAAGTGAATTTTCGACTGAGCCTGACACCCTAGAGTCATTTTGAGTCGAAATTGACAAGGTTGAGTACTTGAAACTCAAATCATTGTAAACATCAAGTCTTTGGGATGCATTTTCGGTGGTAACCGACATCCTAAACTTCCTGGAAGCAAGTTCAAGAAAGACAAGTTCAACTAAGCGTGAATAGAAAATGAGTGTGAAGTTCAAGCGAGGGATTCAAGTGAGAGAGTTGTGGATAAGCCTTCTTCTGTCGAGTCAAATTGTAATCAGGATCTACCTGCACAAGGAGACCTCATTTAGTGTTTTTAAATGGATCAAAGTCTCAAATTATTAGAGTTACTGAACACTATAATAAACACCACAGAATATAACACAGTGATATTGAACAAAGCAACTCTTCAATCAGTTCTAACTTGTTTGCAAGTGACACAAGCTAAAGTTAGACTTCTTCAATCTCTATCCCAACTACTGAATGATGAAATCAGGGATCTCAAAAATCAAGAACCAGTGAAGTGTTTTGAACTAGTTTTTGTTCATAACAAACCTCTCTATGATGATGAAGATGATGATGATGATAATGATGTTTTTGATCAATGGTCAGTGAAGGAGCAACTTAGTAAGAAAAATCCAGATGCAGACAAAGATGAATCTATTCATGAACCTACTTTTCAAGAGTTTTCTTTTGACTTCAATGAAGAAAACCTTTCAATACTGCAACAACATGCAGTAAATCAACATTCACGTATTTCAAAGCAACGTGTTCAGAATACTCTTTCCAAGCCCATCATCATACCCTGGGAAGAAATAATCTACAACAAGAATAGAACAGGACTCAGATATGACAAGGAAGTTACCTTTCATATTCCCGATTATTCCAGACCAATCAAGTTCCAAAGTGATGGATTCCTTCAAGATGATTCACTTTCACCTATTCCAGTTCAACATCAGAATGATAAGAGCCAACATTGTAATCGAGTTGGTCACAAGGAGAATCATTTTTTTTTATCTCCATCCTTGTCATCATTGTGGAAAACAATACCATTCTTCAGACATATGTTCAACACTAAAGAAACCTGCAAGATTTAAGATTCACTATGAGTGGATTGATCCTTGGAAATGGTCATCAACAACCAAGTGATTATATAAGTCTTACTGAATAATTCAATCTTGAGTAAAGACCAATCTTGAAACACATAACATTTTTGTACCTCACATAAGTGGTACCCTTATGGTGTAGCTTTCAAGCATGGCCCTCACTGGATGAGATAACATGTGGTTTTTTCCGCATGCCCACTTTTTGTTGTACTCAAATGGAACAAGTATGGTACTCTCTTGAGCATAGAAAGAGGGAGTACCATGATGGAACTCTCATGCACCTTAAGGGGGGGGAGTTCAAAATTCCAATGATTATGGTTCATGAAACCACTTGTGATCTCTCCTTTTAGTTGACAAAGGGGAGAATTGATGATGGAATTGAAGATGGTTGTCAGACAAAAATTTTTGACAACAACAAACATCAAGTATGCCATATGGGTATGAAATTTTCCAAATGGTAAATTGCGGTCTATAGATGACAGACTTTGGAAGAATTATGGTTAAATAAGTTTAAGTTGAATCATACATAATTTGGATGTTAATTTTGATTTTGAGAGCAATGATGTGGACGTTTGGTTCACATAGATGGTCATTCGACCTAGTAGATGACAAGAGGATCCTTCTGCATTGCAACTTGGCATTTGATTGAGTTCTTAGGCATTTTTAGGGATGTGTCAGACTAGAAGATTATCCACTTCTCTTGGTTCACTCTCATCAGATTGGAGTTTACTATAAGTGAAACAATTACATGCATCTTGGCTCGCATTATTACCTAGTGATATTTTCCAGAGATGGCAGATTTTGGCAAGATTATGGTTCAATGAATTGCAATTGAATCATACACATTATACATTGGGATGTTGTTGGACACATAAAAGTGTCAAAGTTGGTTAGTGTTTATCCAAAAACCATCAGATACATGGTATCAATTGGTCAATGGTTATCTCAAACCACATATTCAGAGAACACTTTTAGTGATACATTGATAGTAGAGTGGTGAAACTACATGTTCACCAATTAGCAGAAGACATCTGATTCTTCTAGCTCAAATACTTGGAAAAATGATCAAATTGTAAAGCAATCAGGGAATGTTTAAAAATTGCAGTTGTTCACTTCCATATCTCATATCTCTTCCAGTTCATTTCATATGAACCACTCAACATCCAGATTGGTGGTTTTTCAAGCATTTCTTCATTGAGGCTCAGCTCATGAGTTTTAGTATGAATATTTGGAATTGATAACAGTTTATGCTTAATTGATGGTATTATTGATCGAACTTGTGATTGAGGGGGGGATTGTTAGCCTATGGTTTACCCTAACTAATCACTAAGTCTAAATTGTCACCTATATTTGTATTATTCATTTAGGATATTAGTAATATATCCTCAAGTGATGACTAATGATTTAGTTAAGATTGCCTAACCTAGTCATCATGCATGATTTTAGGATCTATAGAAAATATATCTATGATGTTGAATCACCCATTGTACTATAAATATGTAACATTGGTGTGAATACAGAGTGAGTTGGCTAGTGATCCTTTTTTGTCATCTTGTTGTTCTTCTCTATATTTTATCATAACCAACCATCACAACCTCTCTTTGGATAACGTTGTGGCCCCGAGTTGGAAGACCAAGCAAAGTGAAGAAAAGTACCATCTATATGAATCATTAATGTTGTTGGGAGAAGATGCAACATAATATTTCCATAGGTGGTGGCACTCCCTACCTCATGGCTTGCAAATTAAAGAGCCTTACTCCCCTAATACCCTACATATTTCCCTCCTAAGGACACATTAGTACAAATAAGCTATAAGGAAGATGAATACTAAAATTGGGTTTAATATAAACCACCCTCTCCTCCTTCCTATGGAAACTTTGATTGACATCAACACAGGGAAAGAAGAAGAAGAGTGGGCGAAGATTGTGAAAAACAAGGGATATCATGAGAAAAAATCTATCACAAGGTATGTGGCCTAGGATATGAGGAAAGAGTTCAATGGTAAACATTAGGTTAATGAATAGAAACAAGGTGTTGAATAGAAACAAAGTGTTTAACATCAACATCTTAGTGAACAACAACATGGTACAGGGAAACAACAACAATAGTAAGAGAATATGAACAAAATTTTATTACATAAAGGGTGTGAAACGTTTCATTTGGGGGGTGATGATGAGCCCAATTATTTCCTATTCCAAAGGCTCATATTTGACACATTTTCCACCATAACATGCCTTAATATTTGTATTTTACCAGATTTAATAGTAAGTCATGGATATTTTTGCATGTTGCTTAGTAAATGTGTTTTGAGGTTTGTGTATAATATTCCTTTTTTCTCTAATGTTTATGCCAAAATTTGTGTATAGAACCAAGTATGTCTAAATTCATAATTCAAGGGAACAAACCTCCTAAAAATAGAGGATTTTGTCTTCCTCAAAGAGAAGTCATCCGAGAATCAAGAGACATTGTCCCCACATACCTCTAGAGCGTTCCTTGTGCATTAATATACACTCCTAATTAGCAGTAATTGGAGATACATATGTAATTGGTTGAGATTCCTCATTAAACCAATTCTCTCGTCAATATAAGAAAGATAGGTTGAGATCCCAAACCTATATATAGACCTCCATTCTAGGAGAGAGCCAGAGGGGGACAAATTTTGGAGAATATTGTATTGAACTCTGTTCTAAGGATTTTTGTTGAAATATTAGAGACTTTTCTCTCTTGATGTTCTACTGATGTTAATGGAATAAACATGTCTTTGATTTCATCCTGTTAGAGTTTTTCCAATGTTCCTTATGCTTCTTGGGTAGGTCCCACTCAATAGGGCTCAAGGACCTTGTTGCAATTTCTGTAGTTTTCATGCATGATAATTAGTGATTAGATAACATTCATTATCTTTTGAAGTTTAACATAGTTTTGTATGATTAATTCTAGTTTCTATAAATATTATCATTGGCTGGTTAGTTACGACAAACATCCTGTAGAAATGTTCAATAGCCTTTTCTATCACTCTTAGGTGCCTCCTAAGGCCAAGAACCTCATATTAATTTGATTAAATTATAGTATATATTTATGTTGAGAAAATGTTTTCATTGATGTCAAAATGGTAGTGATGATGATGATGTAGAAGTAATGATAAGGATGTAACATTGATGATGATTATGTGGCAGTGAAAAACGGATATCGTTTGAGTATTGAAGTCATGAGGCCAAGTGAAGAAGCATTGAAGCCATGAAGCCAAGTAAATAATCCTTGATATTGTTTGAGTATTGAAGCCATGAAGCCAAGTGAAGAGGCCTTGAATCCATGAAGCCAATTAAAGAAGCCTTGAAGCCATGAAGCCAAGAAAAGAAGCCTTTAAGACATGTTAATGAAGCCATGATAAGCTAACATGCATTAGTCAAGACATGAGGAAAAGCCCATTTCAAAGAAAATTGAAGAAGCCCTTGAATCAATAATGATGTGTCCACTTGATGAATCCTTTAAGTGCCTTGAAGGATCCTTTATGTAAATGTATATAACTCCAAAGTGGTCCCCTTATGTTGTAGCTTTTAAGCATGGCCCTCATGGGATGAGATAACATGTGGTTGTTTCAACATGACCACTTTTATTTGTACACAAATGGAGCCTTGAAGGAGCCCTAAAACCAATTGAATAAGACCTAAATTCAAGTGAAGAATCCTACACAAATCCAAGATAAATATTGCAAGATGGAGATTGTTGAAAGTATTATTTGTGGTCAATTTGGATACCATATATTTGAGGGAATTTTTACCCTACATGATCTGGATTTTATGAGTAGAACGATATGAATAAAGATTATTAAAATATGATTAATACAAAATAACAGACATACAATAAAACTGGTTTTCTATTCAATAAGGAAATAAGTTGAAACTGTAAAATGCAGCATAAAACAAGCTTGCTGGAATGATGGTGGCTTATCTCTGAGAAGAGATGTGATGGCTACGCTCATTCCCAGGAAGATGATTACAATCAGAATTTGAAGGCCTTTTTAAAATAAATAGGATTTCAAAAACCATAGACATCCAAAAACCTAACCCTAGGAGATGAAGCGCCAAAATTCATGTGGGCCCCGTTTAGGTAAGTTAGTACATCAACTTTTCGGGGTCGTAACTTTTGTATGCGATCGTCATTTTAGGCGCACGATAGCCCATTGGAAAGGTATCATCGATGACATTAAATTTGGGGGCTCAATAAAAACCTTTGGCTATCATTGAGAAGCTCGATCCCAAAAAAACCTTCATTTAGGCTCTCAAAATGGCCCCAGAAGTTAAAAACTGCTAAAAATAGTAAATTCCCAAAATTGCCAGAAAACTATTTTGAGTGAGTTGGAAAAGGTGGATGGCCACTGATATCCACCTAGATAAATATTCCCTCCTTAGGAAGCAATTTTATCCATTGTATTTATTCCCCTCACCAGATGAGGAAATTTCTGCTGAATTTGGCCCCAGGTGAACTACTTGCCTTGGTGCAGGAGTTGGCCTACTTTGATGACTCGATGAAGTTGGATCCTTTGCTGTCGAGTGTCCTTGATATATGTGTCCACAATATGATCACTATATTCTTGTTGCATTCATTCAGGGTTGAGCTATGTTGGTTTCAATTTCTCTTCTATCTCTAAGGTGTCCAATAATGGTGGGAAAAATGGTCAAAAAAGAGCCATGTTGAAGACTGGGTGTAGGCCAAGGAAAGGGGGAATGTTGAGCTCAAAAGAATTGTCACCCACATACTTGGTGATGGTGTACGACCCATAACAGAGTGGGTGAAGCTTCTGATGGGGCCCTGTAAGGCGTTCTTTCTGCAAGTGAAACCAAAATTTGTCTCCCACCTGAAACTTATGTGGCACCCAATGTTGATCATGGTCTTGCTTGTACTTGGCATTAGACTTCTGTAGAATATCCTGAACCTATTGGTGGATGTGTTGGATCCAATCAATGAACTAGGTGGTTTTGTCATATTCAAGTGGAGAAGGGGACGAGTCGGTTGAGGTGGTCACCAGAGGTAGTGCAACATCCATGGGGCTCAATGGTTGAAATCCCAACCCCACCTGAAAGGGGCTATGGACAATTGAGCTATGCAGGGCTTAGTTGTAGCTATGTTTGAAATAAGGAAGACTCTCATCCCATGTGCAAGGTTTTTTTTAATTGTACATGTGAAGGATATGTATGATCATCCGATTGACAACCTTAGTTTGGACATATATCTAGTGGTGGAAGGCAGTGGATTTGGTGAGCCTGGTATCCAATAGTGGCCAAAGGCTTGACCAGAATGTGTTGAGGAACTGACTGTTAGGGTATGAGATAATGGTTTGTGGGATTCCAAAATGTGCCCATACTCGTTCAAATAAGAGATTGGTAGTGGCTTCTACTATGATGTAGGCGACTAGAATCACCATATTGGAAAAGTGATCAACAACCACAAACACACAGTCATTTCCCCTCTTAGTGGAAGGGAGGCCCAAAATATAGTCCATTGAGATGGATTTCCACGGCCTGTCAGGAGTACGCAGAGGAGTGTATAGGCCCTGTTTCTTAGTGGTCGGTTTGGAAATAACACAAGCGATGTAGAACTTGATATACTTTTTGACATCCTATCGAAGTTGCAACCAGTAGAAATGTTTATGTAGCACTGCCACTATCTTTTTGACGCCAAAGTTTCTTTCCACCTGACTGTAGTGATCTCCCAAAATAATCTTCGTGCGCTCGCTTGATGGAACGCAGAGATGGCCCAGACGACACAACAACACATATTGAATATGGAAATTAACAACCATTGAGTTGGCGCCCAACATTTGGTAGGTGGTGGAGAAGTCAGGGTCTGTCTCGTAGAGGTGGGGCCATCCAGAGGTCTCATGGACGTAAGAGTCTAGCACGGTGGTGAGTGTCGCTATTGGAGATCAGCTGAGGAAATAAAAAAATTGGTTGGTACTTCCTATTTTATACTTGATGTTGAGGTGGAACTACTTTAAGTATGTGGACCACTTTTAATGGCAATCATTCTGCAATTTTCCTTGGGTCTGTATGAAATGTAGTGGCTTGTGATAAGTGTGGATGACTGTCTCCTTCCCAAGAATGTAATGTCTCCACTGGCGGTAGGATTGCACAATGGAGTACATTTCTTTGTCGTAAGTAGGGTACTTATGGACAACATTTGATAGTGTCTCACTATGATATTCCATGGGGTGGTCACGTTGATCCGAAAATCGAAGGCTCAATAATTACACACTATAACCTCAATTTAATCAAGATATTTTTTTGATTGTGCATGTGAATATGACAACAAGAAAGACTTGAATAATTAAGAGCAATAACATATAACACAAGAATGCAAACCATCAACAAATTGAACACAAGAAGTTGATAACAGAGTTTTGCAATCTCGCCTATGTCTCCAGGCCTTTGTCTTCAGTGAGGGAGGCTTTCTCTATTCAATATTCAATGCTTTACAATATGCATTCAAATTACATCATATAGGGCTCAGACTGACTAGCTTTATTTTGGTTTGTCTCAAAAACCTGACGCAACATACGAAACTGAAAATAGAGTAGTATAACTCCGGGAAACTGCCTCCAAAGCTCAACTACTTTGCACTGCTCAAGACTACTTGACCTTGGCAAGTTCTTCCTCAACTTGATTCAATATTCTTTGTAGATTATTTATTGTGTAAAAACTCACAATGGATTGTTTTATATATCCATGAGGTAGAGGGATCAAATCCCAACATCCCACTTTTTGTGGCACTCAATTTGGCCCAATATCCACCAAGATATGGCAAAATAACCCAAACTAGTTAATAAAATCAATAAAAACCATAAAGATAAGGTCAAAACCCACTTTATGCCAAATAATAGGGATAATTCCCCCAAGATGAGCGCACACCCCTATTTATGGTCACATGGTTGAGCTTCTTGGATTCAAAGGCTAAGTCATAGCCATAACTCCCGTGCATATGGTAAGGGATCTGAACTATAGCCCGTGGCCCCCGCGCCCATATATTTAACAACACTTTACATATAACTTTGTGGACTTGTTATAACAAGTCATATAGTAGTGAAATGGAATATAAATTATTCCAAAGTCATAGCCTACCTTGGAGCTCACGAGTTCAAAACTTGTGGAGACCATGATTTTTATAGCATACAACCTAATGAGCCAACTACCTCGTGCCATGTGGCAGCCCAAGTCTGGGCCATGTGGCACCTTCTTATTTGTTGGAATGATGCCACTTGTCAATTAATGATTCAACCATGTGTCAGCTCCATACCTGAATTGTCAGAATTTGGCCACGTAAGCACACCTGCCATGTCATCACCGTACCTGCCACATGCCATGTTGTATAGACTGCCACATGTCCAATTTTTATTGGTCCAAATTAGCCCCTAAAAATGCCAAAAATGACTGCCACATGGCATGTCCTGGTGCTTCCATGTGTCCTTCTAATTTCATGTTGATGTCATCTTCTACTTGTCCTTCTGATGTCAGCAGTACAAATTGTTGACTTTGACTTTGACTTTTTTGCCAGTTTGACCTGAACTTTAGATTGCGATATCAGGAGCATACGACGTCCGTTTGAGCCCGTTCAAGTTGCATTGGGTTCATATTGATGAGGCCTTTTCACATGTCCATGTTGATGTCATTCTGATAACATTGATATTTAGGCTTTTCTGAGCTCTATCAAGCTCCTGGATCCAAATCTAGATCATGCCTTCCCACTAAGGACCTTTTGGACCCCAAAAGGTTTATTACATCAATCGACCATATCCTTACATCAATTGAATAATGAAAAACAACCTAGACTTAACATTAACTAGATTCAATAAGTGATTTCATAAATCAAATCACTTTTATTACATCAATGACAATGACACTGACTCAATTTACATATAGGGCATAAAATCTTCCCAATTCTAGTCAGACGACCCATCTCCTGGAAATGAAGTGTCACAGTCATTCCTTTGCTTCTCCGCAACATTTTCCTGCTGTCCTCTTGCAACATCCTTCTTCTCCTCAACAGCTTCCTTTTGTTCCTTTGCAACATCCATCTTTTTCTTGGGCTCTTCAAGCTTTGTTGAGTGTCACAACTCTGGATGCAACCTCCAACATCTATCCTCACAATGTCCGCTCTTCTGACAATGTGATAAAGTGTTTCTTTCTTGAAGAAACTTGATGGAATCGCTCCTTGACTGAGTCGAATCCCCCTTGGATTTCTCTAACTCCTTCCTTGGTTACACTGACTTTGCTCACACATTCCTTTTGATCTGCAATGTCGCATCATCGCATCTTGGCATACTTCTTGTCTCCAAGATCTTTCTTCCATATAATTTTTGTTTCCAATAGTCTGCAACACAATGGTTATTACTGCTACAAAATGTGCATGGAATCATTTTCCTGATAAGGTTCATGACTCTAGCATTGACGCAAACCCCCAGACCCGTAGGTTGGGATCCACACAGGATCTTTTCTTTTCGGTCCTTGAGAGTTTGATTGGCTCTTTTATTTCCCTTTCAGGAAATCAACACCCACAACAAACCTTGAGGAAACTCCTCTTTTATTTTGAGATACCATATTTCACGATTTCGTGAATCCCGTGGTCGAGCGCCTTATCTCTTCAACCTCCAAAACCTGAAATACTAATACTTGCCTTTTCCTGATGTCAATTTCATCTTTTTGGCTTTCGCAAATTCGAGAGTTGCGATGACGTGCAACTCTACTCTCGACCCTTGTAGTCCCGAACTTGCGACTTCCAATTTACTGAAATGCAAATGTTTTGATCTTCCCTTCCTCTTCGCAGTTTTGGGATTTCAACCACCGAAAAGCACTTCCACTATGTCCTCGGGGTCCTTGAACCTCCGAACCCCGAAATGCCAAAATGATGTCTTCTGAAATCCTTTCAGAATTCCGTGTACTAGGAGTTTGATATGCAAAGGATCGAATAATCTGTCGCTTTCATCTTTCGATCTCCGAAGTCCCAAAATGACGAAATGGTATTTCTCTTCCTGAGCTTTCATGACCCTCGATAGAAAGTCTCCTGTCCTTCCACGTGTTTCCTTCTTCTTGTTTCTGGTTTCCGGGTATCATGAGTTTGAAACGCTTGACCCCAACCTTATGTCACTACAATCCCCAATTTCCTGAACTCTAAAACACTTATACTCTTTCCCCACTCTTTCCACACATGAATACTTCTATTCGTGTTTCAGGGGTTTGATCAGTCAAGGATTTGGCTTACACTTTGGACTTTCGAACCCCAAAATGCTGAAATGATCTGACATCCCAATAAGTTAAGATCAGCGGCCCCTTATCTGCCTTGCAACTCCTGTAGATCCTACGGTTCTCACTATTTCAGGAGTTCTCCTTGGAGAAACTCGACCGTCCAAGTTTCTTCTTCAAAAAACTCTTCTCTGAGTCACCTCAGCGATCCTCTTCACTTTGACTTGGCCTCTGCACGATGACCAAAAATCCTCTCCTGCTCTTCAACAATTTGAAAGTGTTGACCCTCCTAAGCTTCCTTTCACAAACTCAAGTCTCCTAAAAGACTTCTGCACGCACTCCTTGCGACACTTCTTTAAATATTCCTAAATATTTGAATCTCTTGACTCTGTGCAACTCTGCAACAACAGTCCTTCAACCTCTCAACCTTAGTCTATGTGTTCTAAGGTCTCGACTAGCCTGCGCACACCTTGCATGGTTTCTATGCTTGTCTTGCACTTCAGTTGAAATGAGAACAATGGTATCCCTCCCGAGCTTCTAGAGATGAACTCTGAACCCATCAATGCACTCCTTGCGGACGCTTCACTACACTCCTTGCAGGAACTCTGACTCAAGAAGAGAAACATTTGAAACTCATTTCCTTACTCTCTCAGACTTAAAATACTTAACA
The DNA here is from genome assembly GCA_009831015.1 of Picea engelmannii. NCBI lineage: Eukaryota > Viridiplantae > Streptophyta > Pinopsida > Pinales > Pinaceae > Picea > Picea engelmannii. The sequence goes on along the minus strand of WSFP011352933.1, from coordinate 2,145 downwards.
TGAAATCATATATACATAGCATAAAATAAAATGTACAACAGAAAGAGTAAAACAACCATAAGCATAACATTTAGTATGTATACACAAAAAACATTAGAACCCCATGAGTCTAAATCAAAGCTTCATGTATTAATTTTAGAACTTCTGTACATGGATTCTTCTCTACCACTCTTCGCTACAGCTCTTCTCTATGCTCTATGATATCCTTGCTAATTTTACAATGATACAAGATGAGGGTGTCTATAGTTGGTTTTCCCTCTAGCTCCTAAAACTGTCTAATCTAGAATTTAAATCTACCTACTTTCATTAACTATGCATAAATGCCTCTACACCTTACAGATGAGAACGAATCACTCAAGATCTATTTACAATATGGAAGTATGCCCTTCTTAACTATTACATTAAAGTATGCGCATCCAAAATTTCAAAATATTGCAAACAATTTTAACATGTGCCAAAAAAATGCGATGGCATTTGTCCCATGCTCACTTGCTACCGGTGATTCTCTTGCATCATACTCCCTCGCTTGAAATTTTTCATGGAATCTTGTTCATGATCTCTTGCACTGTCTGTCAATGCTTCTGAATTCTTGCTTCATTCTCTCAGCTAGCATCTTCAACTAGATGTCCCTTCCACTTGACTAAGTATTCAAAATAGTCTTTTCTCCTAGTCCTCTTACTGACTCTCTTGTCAAGTATACTTTCCATCTGTGGATTTTCAGCTACAAGCATTTGTTTAGTCTATTGAACCTCTATTTTTTCACTGTTTTCTCCTGCTTCGTCAGCTTTGTAAGGGGATAAATATGAGATGTTGAATATCGATGAAATTTCGATCCCATCGGGTAATTCGATCTCATATGCATTTGCCCCAAATTTCCTTATGATCTTGCATGGTCCAATCTTTTTCATTTTCACTTTGTTATACATTCCCCTTGGGAACCTTTCCTTTCTCAAGTGTGCAAAAATCAGATCACCAGCTTCAAATTGAAGTTCTCTCCTGTGTTGATTTTCTCTGCGCTTGTACTCTTGGCTCGAGTTCTGCAATCGCTCCTTCAGTTGGCTGTGAATTTCTTTCATTGCCTCTGCAAAATTATCTGCACTAGCACTTCTAGTTTCATCCTGTTCTAAATCCTTCATTTCAGAAACTCCCCTTGGTTATATTCCATAAACAATGTGGAATGGACTCTGCCCTGTGCTTCTATTGTGTGAATTATTGTAAGAAAATTCTTCCTGTGGCAGAATGTGATCCCACTGACTGTGGTGTTCAGTCACTAGGCTTCTCGGTAAATCTCCCAAGATTCTGTTCACAACTTCTGTCTGTCCATCCGTCTAAGGATGATAAGTTGAGCTAAAAGACAAACTTGTCCCCAACTTCTTCCATAAATTCCTCCAGAAATGTTCGACGAACTTGGTGTCTCGATATGAAACTATATTCCTTGGTAAGTCATGAAGTCTGGCGACTTCTTTGAAAAGCAGGTTCGTGATATGAGTCGCGTCACTGGTTTTCTGACATGGTATAAAGTGTGCCATTTTAGAAAATCTGTCTACCACCATGTTGACGGGCAAAATTGAATGCTTGCCAACTGGAAGAGTGGATCCGGTTCGGGGTTGTATAAATAACCCAAGCCGTTTGGAATGACCCACCCTAATGGGTTTAGCGGCTCCGTTAGCCGATCTAAGTCCTAGGAAAACAAATAAAACTACACTAAGGAACTAATCTAAATGAAAACAATAATTAAAGCAAACTATGTAATGAAACTAAAATACATATATGAAATCTACTACCTAAATTATACAACTATAATTGTATAAAATTAAATGTTCAATTATCAACAGAATCAGGTCCAATTACAAATAAACAATATTTACAGATTACAGATTTAAATGAAAACCTGCAAAAGTCATTTGTAATCTGTCCTAAGACAACGAAACTATTGTTTTTTGATTTTTATAATTTTATGAGAAAGAAATTAAATAAAAACTATCTAAGCTAAGCAACTAAAATAATAATTCTAACTATAAATCTGAACTATAAATATATCTATCTAAACTACTTATATTATACTAACAAGTTAACTATCAAACAACAAATAACAAACTGACCTGAAGTAACGCTTCAGGTTTGTCCTGTATGCAATAGTTGATG
>ML847308.1:25391-46204 GCA_009831015.1 Picea engelmannii | reverse complement strand
CGTCTTCAGGAGGACCCTAATCCTCCCATTGGCTACACTTGGTAGGATAATATTCTTTGATATAAGGATCGCCTGGTTCTCTCACCCTCCTCAACACTCAAGCCCAGGATCTTAAATGAGTTGCACTCCCCAACTTTAGCGGGTCATCTGGGCTTCCAAAAGACATGCCCGTGCTCGTCGTTATTTTTTTGGGGCAGGCATGAAGAAGGATGTACTTCAATTTGTCATAGAATGTGAGGTGTGCCAACGTAATAAAGGTGAAACAATCAAGTCTCCATGGGTCCTACAACCCTTACCCATTCCAACTTCTATGTGGACAGAAATCTCCATGGATTTTATAGTGGGCCTTCCTAAAGCCGGGAACAAGTCTGTCATCATGGTGATGGTCGATCGCCTCTCCAAGTATGTTCATTGTTTCCCTTACCTCACCCTTTCACATCGACACTCGTAGCACAAGTCTTCCTTGATCAGATTTTCAATCTACATGGCATGCCAACCTCTATTGTCTTTGATCATGACCCAACTTTCACCAACACATTTTGGCAAGAGCTGTTTAAATTGCAGGGCACCCAACTGAACATGAGCACAACTTATCACCCCTAGTCTGACGGCCAAACGAAAGTAGTCAACAAATGTTTGGAAACCTACTTGCGTTGTTTTGCTTCAGACAAACAACACCAGTGGGTGCAGTGGCTTCCCTTGGTAGAATGGTGGTATTCTACTTCTTATCATACAACCACTAAAATGACCCCATATGAAGCGATATATGGCCAAAGGCCACCGACAGTCTGTTGACGGGCCAAAATGACCTGTTCAATCAGTTAAGAGAAAATGCCCTGTTATCCCTGATTTTTAGGGATAACCAGGAGATCATGTCTCGAGGCCCACAGTTCCTAGACATGGAGTACCGAGAGCAGGATTGATCCGAGCATAGCCCTAGAGGGCCCATCCTTTTCTTCTCTCATCAGATTAGTCTTGTCAATAGAAACAACATCCATCACCTTTGGTTTGGTCTTGTATCGGAGAAGGTTCTTGCTCCATGAGGTAATTGGTCCATATATCATGGTATGTGTCACTTTTGATCATTAAAACCTTTGAATATATGCATATGATTCCTTTTATCTCTAACAATTGCTTGGATCTTACACTAGCCCACTTGACCATGCTCTGGGAGATTGACAGGGTATCCTAGCAAGCCTGTGCCCATAGGTCTGGGTTTGCCACTGGGGGATTTATGAAAAGCCATTGTCCGCTCCCATCATAGCACCACTATTTCATCTTATCTCCCTCTCACCTATCCCATTCCCCTTGTCCGGGCATTGGGTTGACCTGTTTGTAGGATTGCACCTTATCTCGTGGGAAGAAGGGGCTAAAGGCCCAGAAGGTAAAAGCAGCTGGTAAAAGATAAAAGCCTAGAAATAAAACCTCGAGATGCTTCGCCCAAGGATCCCCAAGAAGGCAATAAAAAGCCTCTCAGTAAGAAACAAGAGGGACCCGGAAAATATAAACAAGACCCAGTCAAGAGGATAGGGGGTCTCATCACGAGCCAACCTATTAGGTTCATGGGTACCTAACAGTATGACATTGCCACCATCTGGTTACCACGCCAGGGAAGTGACCTTTGGTTGCATGGCCAAGGGAAAGGGGGTCTCATCATGAGCCAGCCTTATCATCTCTGTGAAAATACTTGTGGGTAACACTGTCAGCTCTGGTCACCATGCCAAGGCAGTGTCCTCTGGTTAGCCCTTGAATAAAAAGAAAAAAAAGAAGAAAAAAGCAAATAAAAGAAAAGAATAAAGGCAAGAACGGGCTTGGAAAAATTGCATCCATGATAGGTACGACTCACCTTCTACAAAGACACCCACAGATAACATCATGCATCCCTAGCTTTCACTTCACCCACATGTTTGGACATCCCTAGCCACATCACCTCACTTACATGGCTTGGATGAAACCTTCTTGGAAACTTCCCCTTGTGAATACTAGACCAATAAGATGTCTTGTCTTTTTCTCCAGTCTTGTATTGTAGGTTTTTGTAATGTCTTTGAGCTATTGACTGATGTATTAGGGTCTTATGAATATGTTTGATAATATTGATGATGAAACGTGATTAACATTGTTGTGATCCTGGTGACTGATGAGCCCATGGAGGGCGTAGCTTCTGATGTGCAAGATCATACCCAACAGACAGGTACCATTTGGACCGGTACACATGGGGAGATGATCAATTCGGACCTCCATGGGGCTGAAGAGCCCACTAGATGGATGCTGAGACCCCATCAGGGGGCAGAGACAGGACAATGGTTGATTAGGGTCTTGCACCGGAGAAGAAGAGGACGTTCCATTAGAGGCACTTTGATGGAGCCTGGCCTAGGGGGAATGACCCATTTTTAGTGGAACGTTGGCCTTGGAAGGCTCTGGACGCCTCCATCCTCACCATGATGTCATCCATCTTCATGGACATTCATGGAGGCAGATTGGGCAGCAGTGGCACATGTGACATGTTGGAAAGGCCCCTAGGGGGCTAACGTTTTACTCCTGGATATCTCATCTGCCCTAAAAGGGGCTAGCGCCTCCCTTGAAGGGGATTTTACCTTTTTTACAGTTCAGTTAGGGTTTTAATTTGACAATTTAATGTAAAAATAATATTATGGTCTTGTCGACCATTTTTATGACCTACAATTAATTAAGGCCATTGACACAGTATATATTGAGGAGTTTTAGCCTCATTTTAACATAACACATCACTCACTCATTAGTGAGGTCTGATTTTTTGCGCCCTACTTGGGTAAATTTGCTGGTTTAGTGAGGGGCGCTTGTTGAAGGAAGACATTTCTTGGCATTTTTGGCATTTCTCTTGAAGGAAGGTTTACAACTAGGGTTTGCATGCTATTTCATGGTGATATGTAAGTGTTTTTTTTGCAAAACTTATTGATTGAATGGTTGTAGTCTTATATTCTTGCATATGTTTATAATTTGCTGATAAAAACCCTAGGTGACAAGCACACAAATAGGTCCTTGTTTCATGTCCCCTAAAAGAGAAATTTTCAGCCATTGAAGAAGGAAGAAAGAGCCTAGCCATAGCTACACTCTTATTGCTTCTTCTCCCTGAGCTAGCCGTACTTTCTGAAGTCAAGAAGGAGGAGACGTCCCAGGCCTAGGTTATCTACACCTAGGGCCGTCTTGCTTCTAGGGTTTGGTGATAGAGCCTTGCTATAGCAACACTCTCCCTCACTACACTCTCTAGTCTTGATTTATCTTTCATGCTAGCTGTTTTGCCAAGTTAACCTAAGGAAGGAGGAGAGAGCACGAGGCCTTGCTTTAGCAACACCGGAGTGAGCCTCTCTCCCCTAGGGTTGTGATTCTGAGGCCCTGCCATAGCAGCACTTCAGAACCCTTCCCTCTAGTCCTTAGTCTTCCTCCTTCAACCCCTACGTCCTCTTCTAAATTGACTCCATTAACCCTTAGGCACTGATCTTGGATCTCCAACGTTGAAGTGAAAGTGATCAAACAACTTTCAAAACCTTTGCTAAATTGAAACCCTAACTAACTACTAACCCTAAGAAGGCTGACGTCACCCTTGGTTACTTCATCTTGGCGCAACAATATTCCTTTTATAGGCAGTTGGATGGTGTTTAAAGCATTTATTGAAAGAGGGATTGATTGGATATATTGATTGCTACATCATCTTGATATTTATTGGTGGAATGATGTTATTTCATTGTTGTATTAACAAACATAGACTTCATCAATATTTATTGTTATAATTGCTTATATATTGATATCAGATAGTCTTATGAAGTACTAACCCATTGAATCATAGCTTGCATATATCGGTTTGTTGTTGCTTTGTTTTGGGCAGGTGTTCTTCTTTGGGCCTTCACTTCATTATTGGCTGTTTAGCCGGGACTATCTGTTTTGGTGGTGACCTGTGAAGGGGGAACTTTACTTTTGACTTTTAAACCTTTGTCTCTTCAAAACTCCAGGTTACCGGGGACGTCTCCCCTGGGCCTAACCTCCCTAAAGAGAAAGAACCTCTCCATTGTGGTGACATTGGGTGGGATAGGTTCCTGTTATGCCAGTTTGGCCTTCTATCTTACAACCATTTGACCTAGCTACAATCTGTGCGATAACATTTTGGCACCGCTGCCGGGGAACACTGAGTCATTTCTCCTCAAACGACACATCTTTTTGGTAAGCTTTGCATCATAAACCTTTTCTTACAAGCTTACCTGGCGACTCCACTAGGGTGTTTTTCCCCCTTTTTTGGTAGTTTCAAGTTAAATATCTGGCGACTCCACAAACTAAAAGGAGATTCAATAATCTTCCTTTGTCCTTCAGAAGGAAGCCTCCCTTGAACTCTCCTGTTGTCAAATCACTTTTCAGGAAGAGCCTTCCTTTAATAATCATGTCTAGCTCTCAGACCGCTACAACGAACCCAACCAACAATCAAAGACAATGGTCATCTACTCTTTTCAAGCCGTTAGACATGTCAGCCATACCTGGCTACCCTAGGCAAATGCCACCCAAGTATGAGAAGTGGTTGCCTAAATTTACCGGTACCGATGCGATCAGTGCCGAAGAGAATATGAACAACTTTTGGGCATTCTTTCAGCTTCAACCCATTAGTGATGATGTTGAAGATCTAGTCATGAAGTTGTTCTCCGCTACTCTTTATGATGCCTCAAGGCATTGGTACCTAAGCCTTCCGGACGGAAGCATCAAAACTATGGACAGACTCGAAGAGGCCTTTCTCAAAATATGGAGTGTCAAAGAAGACCCTAATATGCTTCTCACACGACTAAATAACCTTGCCAAATATGAAAATGAGTCTATTCGGGAGTTCCACACCAGATTCGAGACTTTACTACAAAGAATTCCCACAAGCCATCATCCGAAAGATGACTACCTTGTCCATATTTTCACCAGATCTTTCAATGGCCAACTAGGGCATCTTCTTAAAGACAAAAACCCCCAGTCCATTCAAGAAGCCCAAGAGCTCGCTACTAAAATAGAGGGAAACCTCCTTTCATCCAAGATTAAGCCTTTTGCTAACCCAAGGGGGAGAATAGACACTAAACCGAGGATAGTTCACAATGCTGAGCCTACTTCAGATCTATGTACCAGTATCACCAACTACAAGCTTCTATGGATGGTATCATAAAGAATCAAGAGGAAATGATGAGAAGTATCGTCAAGTTGGAAAGATCTCAGACCTAGGCACCCAGGGCCTCGTACAAAGGGCAATTCCAGAAAGGGGGCCAATTTTATAAACCAAAGAATGAGCATGAAGTTCCGAATACTTTGGCCCCTGCAAACGTTGTTGATGAAAATCCTTGGTGCTTGGAATGCAGGGAAGCACATTGGGAACATGAGTGCCCCTACAATAGTGGCCATCAACAAGTCAACAATATGGATTGTTTCATAATTTTCCCTCAAATAAATATCACAGATGCAAAACATCAGGAAGCCGTGAAATAAGCAGCCAGATCAACAAGGATGGCGGTAATAAACAACCTGGATCAAGAATCACGAGAAAAGATAAAGAAACAAGAATTTCAGGTGTACATAAGAAAGAATTTGAAACAACCAACTGCTGATCAAGAAAAGCCCCCACCCTTGGAAATGATTCTTCCCAAGACATCCAAGGCTGACAAGGTTGACCTGACAAGGTTGACTTCGAAGGGGAATTATCAAAGATGCATGTAAATGCCCCCCCTAAAGGAAGCAATCAAGATCCCATCCATCAAGGAACTATTTGACTCTTTCTTTTCAGGATCAGATGAGCCTATGGACCCCCCTATTATGTTGCAAGCTGATCACTTCAGGGTCCAATATGGTGAAAACCCTCATTTCGTCATGACTTTGACAATGAACGACAAAAATCTCAACAATTGCATGTTAAATACAGGTGTTGGTGCCAACATGATGTCACTCAAAGTCATGCGACAAGTGGGCTTGAAGGTCACACGGCCTTACATAAATGTATGTGGTTTTGAATCTAAAGCCATACCCACACATGGGGTGGTTGAGAATGTTGAAGTTCGCTTGAAGGAGTACCCTGAAAAGATGGTCCACGTTGACATTGTGGTGGTTGATGTCCCAGATGTGTGGGGAATGCTGTTATCTAGGAATTTTGGTGCAATGTTAGGTGGCGCCTTTGAGATGGACCTCACATTCTTGCAATTGCCTTTGAAAAATGGAACAGTAGGTCGTCTACTCAATGTGCCTATAACTGGGGACCATGTGCAGGATATTATTCACCCCATCGATAATGACAAAGCACAAAATGAGATGATACAAACTCTTCAAAAGTATTCTCCAGAAGACATGTCCTTTGCAACAGAGGAGGACTTTGATCAGATCGAATGGCCCAAGAGAGAATAATACCAACAACTCCTAGATGAATTCAAGAACAAAGAAATCGAGACGGTGAAGATATTAAAGAAACATGAAGATGACGTACAAATCCACCCATCTCAACAATAGGTTTTTACAGCAGAAGCCCACCCCCCTCCCTCAACACAATACACTAGGGTTGTCCATGGAATGACCAAATACAAAGTTAGAAAGTACAAGGAGGGAGACATGGTATGGATGTGGGATACCCAGAAAGGAGAGCCAACTAATGTAAAAGGAAGGACTCAGTCGTGGCTCGGACCCTTCAAAGTTGGAATGGAATCAGTTAACGACTCATATTATCTATCCACTCTAGAGGGAAGAAGGCACCCATTACCCATTAGCGGGCACCTCCTCAAACCCCACCAAGGTGGGGGGACCTGATTTCACAGGTAAGTGTAGGTAAGTAGGCATTTTTCGTGTATTATACCATTTGCATTTCATGTTAGTTTGCTTCCACATTTGCATTGTTGATTGTTTTATTTTCAGTATATATATATATATGTGTGTGTGTGTGTGTGTGTGTGTGTGTGTGTGTGATGGGGTGGCATTACCGCCCCATTTTTATTACTGATGCCCCTATTGAGTTTGATCAGGTCTGTAGGTTATGCCAAAGATACTGAGGTTCTCATGCGCTCTATGGTGAGCACATGTCCCCGAGTTGGAGCCAGATGTTATCCCTGATTTTGAGAGATAACCAGGATATCATGTCTCGAGGCCCACAGTTCCTAGACATGGAGTATCGAGAGTAGAATTGACCCGAGCATAGCCCTGGACGGACCATCCTTTTCTTCTCTCATAAGATTCGTCTTGTCAGCAGCAGCAACATCCATCACCTTTGGCTTGGTCTTGTATCGGAGGAGGTTCTCTCTCCATGAGGTAATTGGTCTAGGTATCATGGTATGTGTCACTTTTGATCATTAAAACCTTTGAATATATGCATCTTATTCCTTTTATCTCTAACAATTGCTTGGATCTTACACTAGCCCACTTGACCATGCTCTGGGAGATTGACAGGGTATCCTAGCAAGCTTGTGCCCATAGGTCTGGGTTTGCCACTGGGGGATTTCTGAAAAGCCATCGTCTGCTCCCATCATAGCACCACTATTTCATCTTATCTCCCTCTCACCTGTCCCATTCCCCTTGTCCAGGCATTAGGTTGACTTATTTGTAGGATTGCACCTTATCTCGTGGGAAGAAGGGGCTAAAGGCCCAGAAGGTAAAAACAGTTGGTAAAAGATAAAATCCTAGAAATAAAACCTCGAGATGCTTCGCCTAGGGATCCCTGAGAAGGCAATAAAAATCCTCTCAGTAAGAAACAAGAGGGACCCGGAAAATATAAACAAGACCTAGTCAAGAGGATAGGGGGTCTTATCACGAGCCAACCTATTAGGTTCATGGGTACTTAACAGTATGCCATTGGCACCATCTGGTTACCACGCCAGGGAAGTGACCTTTGGTTTCATGGCCAAGGGAAAGGGGGTCTCATCACGAGCCAGCCTTATCATCTCTGTGAAAGTACTTGTGGGTAACATTGTCAGCTCTGGTCACCATGCCAAGGCAGTGTCCTCTGGTTAGCCCTTGAATAAAAAGAAAAAGAAGAAGAAAAGGAAAATAAAAGAATAAAGCAAGAAAAGAATAAAGGCAAGAACGGGCTTGGAAAAATTGCATCCATGACAGGTACGACTCACCTTCTACAAAGGCACCCACAAATAACATCATTCATCCCTGGCTTTCACTTCACCCACATCTCTGGACATCCCCAGCCACATCACCTCACTTACATGGCTTGGATGAAACCTTCTTGGAAACTTCCCCTTTCTTGTGGATACTAGCCCAATAGGACATCTTGTCTTTTTCTCCAGTCTTGTATTGTAGGTTTTTGTAACGTCTTTGAGCTATTGACTGATGTATTAGGTTTGTTGCGCCTCTTTCGTCACCTTGGTGAGCAAATAAGAGGTGCTTGCATGCCCAGTTGGGTCTGCTGAGCAGAACAACTGTAGAGGAAAGTGTTAGAGAAAGAAAAACAAAACTATAATCAAGAATTAAACTAATACAAACTAAATACATAAGCATAGGGACATAGAGATAACAAAAACAAAAAGACCCATGTCACCAATGTTTTGAGGCTGATCTATTGATGAAATCAAAGCACCAAGAAGAAAGGGGACTATTAGTCCCTTCTTCCTCCAAGGTAAGGCTCTTGGACCCTCACAAGCTTGCTCTCCTTACAACAAAGAAAATGAAAATGGTGATGAAAGAACTCTTTGCACATCCACTCAATGGAGAGGTGGATTGCTCAATGAAATGGTGCCAATGTGTTCTTGCCAAGGATGGAGTCCTTAAAACAATATAGGCAACATAAAATTACTTAGAATTCCTTGAGAAAATGAGGTGCATTCATGGATTTTTATAGCATTGCTTTGGGCTTTTGTTTAACTGCCTTGTAGTGTGAAAAGAGGCCATTTAGGACATTTTTAGGTCTTTGACCAGCCCACCATTCGGATCCAGCCTGGATTTGGAGGTCAAATCGGCTTGGGAGCTGAACCATAAGTGGTTGGGAGGCCGACCACATTCATAAATGCGCCGTTTAGCAGGTGCGCGGATTTTTGCGCTAATAGGCGCGCATCGTGCGCGTATGCGCGCTTTCTACGTTCCCGTTCTGCGCATGTGCGCGGGCGCCCAACTTTTGTAAAGCGCTCTTCAATTTTTCACTACTTTGTATAGTTTTTTACCTTTTTGAATGCTGTGATATTAATTCAGGGCCATGAATGACTTCATTACTGTTTGACGATGCTGAGTTCTTGTAGTCATGTGCGGACGAAATTTCAGTGATAACAAATGCCCCCTGATGGATGAGGTTAGGAGCATACGTATAGCCGAAATCCATCAATGTTTCTTTTACTGAGAATGTTGTTGTAAGATAGAGAAATAGTGGGATCGTTCAGAGCGATTTGTTGGAGAAAAAAGGAACCGGTAGGACCCGACCTTCGATGAGGTGCGCAAAAATAGAAAATTGTGTACAAACGAGGCGGGCATGCCCCATGCTCGTGTTATGTAACTCTGAAAAAAGATGACTGAAGTGTTGGTGTAGACAACTGCAGCGCCCTCGGGGGCGGTGATGATAAAGACAGAAGACAATTCTGCAAAGGAACATACTCTGAATAATAGGCAATGATCGCGGTAATAAGTATCGGCGATGATGCGAGTATTGATGGTCCTACCAAGTTCAGAGGTCTTCGACAAATGATAGAAATAACTGCAATAGTCGCAAAGTAAGACCCACCATAACATGAGAAAGTGTTGGCGTCGAATGTTATGGAGGCCAACGACAGCAGGGAGCAATGCTGTTTCACCCTGTGCCGTCCGAGATCCCTCCTTGAATGGAGAATGAGAATCAAGATATTGTCGCCCTTCTGGAAAATTGTGCTGATGTCGACAAAAGGGGAACGCGACTCCCAGAAGCAAAGGGCTTCGTGGAATCTACTGAGGTGAGGAAGTGGCAGAGGTACATGGACGAAGTCAAGAAGTGGGAAGACTCAAGACTGCCCTTGGTTGGAGGATGTATGAGATAAAGAGTGGCCGCAACCGTGTAACGAGGTCGAGTGTCAGGGGGACGACATGACCGGTGATAAGTTGTGCCAGAGGCGGGACAAGGTGAACAAATTCAGAGGGTAGAGGTAAGTGAGCTGTGGGGTACTCTGAAGATATGGACGATGCCGGCAAGGGTAGATGATAAGTAATGCTCCAACCAAGGGTGACATGGGTTGTGTGTGGCCAAAAGGAAGGAAGAAAGTCGCCAAAGGTGACAACAAAAAAGAGAATGTAATGACTGGAAATAAAGACATTTGTACAATAAATAACGAATAATTGGGGAGAAATGTACAGATACAGAAACGGGTGCCCCAGTGTGATATGGGTGGCCCACCTAGGGCAGAATTTTCTTGGAAAACTGATGAAGGGTGGGGGCCCCATTGGTGAGTTTCTGTATGAGGTAGGTGAAATGAAGGTAGGTTCGCAGATGGGCAAACTGATTGTGGATGAACTGGAGGGTTCATGATATTGCGGAGGTGCAGGTAAAAAATAGAACCATAAAGAGATAATCTGGGAGTCTGTGTGGGAAAGCTAGTAAAATGAGGAGAAGGAGTATGTGGTTGATTCACGACATGATGAAAGACTATCGGGACTCCCATCCCTAAAGGGTAATGAAGAACAACATGAGTGTCAAAAGTGCCAAAAGGTGCTATGAATGGGACAACTCATGTGGGTAAGAATGCTACCGGGTAACAGTACCGAAGATGCAAAATGGAGGTGTGGGTACTGCAGAGCCGGGAATGGGGATCCTAGAGGTAAACATCAGAGGGTGTGACTAGAAATGAAAGTGTGATATAATGGGAAAGACTACATGCCAGTGCCGAGTATATACCTGAAAGGGTGATGCCGATGGATGATGAACAAGTACCTGCACACATAAAAACCAAATACCCAAAGTGAACAATATCTGAAGAGAATCAAAGATATGAGCATGTATTTGATAAATGTGACTATGCGCGTGCATACCTGACCATGATATGAAAAAAAGGGGCCCCGGGGGCTCAGGATGAAAAGCGACCCAGGGACTGCTGTGATGTAGGTGATGGGATGCTGATCCCGTGGCTGAAGACGGTTTGAAAAATGGACACCTTGGGCTCCCGGAATGGTGAGTGGAAGTTTGGAAAAAGGCCTATATATAGCTGTAGGGCCCACATTGCCACCTCATTTGTACCTGCTGCAATAGTGATTGGACAAGCAGTTTTCAGAGGAGATTTGGAGATTCGGGGAGGACGAGGCAGCCGATTGAGGATCTGCGAGTATCAGGTTAGTGGTCTGATCATCCTACATAGAAATAGGTTTTCAATTTTTGGGCAGGGTTTGTACGGAGGGCCGTACAGGGGTATTTAGGGGGTGTGGGCCCCACATGCACGGGCGACTCGGTGATAGGTGCGCATACGTGCACGCCTGTACACCGAATATACGCGCATGGGTGCGCGATAGGGAGAATTTAAGGCGCGCCCGAAGGGCGCGCCTGTGAGTTGAACAAGTGCGCACCAGTGCGTGCCTGTGGGTTTGGCAGGCATGCACCTGTGCACATCTGTATGGTGAACAGGCGCGCATAGCGGTGCGCCTGTGAAGCAAACAGGTGCACACTGATGCGCACCTGTGCAGTGCACAGGCGCGCATATATGCGCACCTGTGTAATGAACAGACGCGCATATATGCGCGCCTGTGTAATGAACAGGTGCGCATGTGTGCGCGCCTGTGGGTAACAAAAACTGTGCCTAGGAGGCAAGGTTGAAGGGTAAAAAACGAGTCTTTTTAATACTGTTGATGGTTGCATGAGCTGATATAGGGCTTTGTGTTGTCTGTAGGTGGACAGTGGTGACGATGCTAGTGCGGTGGCGAGAGCGAGACTGGGCCCAGCTGCAAGACGTCGTGGCCATTGAGGGGCCCGACGTGTGTGCGACTTTGCCAACCTGTGGGTTGCTAAAGTTCTTTGAGTGCTCATTGATAGAGGCACAGGAGTATGTACTACAATTCCTGATCCAGATGTGGAGTCCGGAGCTGCACTGCTTCCTCGTACGAGGAGAGCAGATCCCCTTCACTGCGGTGGAGGATATATATTTCTTGACTGGGCTCCCCTTTCGGGGAACGCCCCTACCGGCGGAGCCGGTGTTGCCCAAGACTATTTTACTTACCGATATTAGCCAGAGATACTGCTCAGGTCGGGACTTTATGTCTGGGATTGTGGTGAGTATAGGGGCGATAGATTCCCTGGCGCATCGCTGTATAACAGTGATGATTGTGCGGATATATGGGTCGCTGGCGACCCAACGGATTAGTGGTGGCCAACTTTTGGTGTTGGAGAGAGTGGTGGCCGGCGAGCGGTTCGCTTGGGGGCTGACGCTGCATGCGAGGATGGTAGCGCAGTTGGACCGCTGTCGGTCCACAGGTGCGGGGGAGTTTGCATTTGGGTCCATCCTAGTGGCCTGGTTCTTAGAGAGGGTGCCGATGTTGCGCCCGAGGATTCTACTGGAGATGTCGGGGGCGCGATAGCCGTGCTTGAGGCGGTGGTCGACAGTTTTGCTTCGTCATGGTGGTGGCGAAGGGGGTCACTTCTTTTTGGCAGAGGCGACACAGGTGTGGCGGCATATGCCGCAGGTGATACTTCGGTACCCCTATGTTGGGGTGGACTTCTGGGGTGACCCGGACATGGTGCTACCTCCAGGGGAGGTGTTTGACCATCGATGTATGTTTAGTATTTGGTGTGAATGTGTTTGGTTTATGTTGTTTTTTGAGATAACATTCGATATGTATATGATATAGATGTTGATACTATCTGTTGTTTTTGTGCCTGTGCAGATGTGGCACCTCGCGGGCGCGAGGTGGAGATGCAGAGAGCGTCGGCTCGTCGAGAGCCGGAGAGACTACCGCAGGGAGAGAGACGTCGACGGGAGGATGCCGCGGGGCGACCAGCTGATCTAGAGCGGGCAGCGAGGAGGCGCCAGTACGATGACCCGGGTGCGGGGCCATCACACGCTCCTCTGGCGGCGACCGGAGTGGATTTTGATGACATACGCCGTCGTCTTGAGACGGTTTTACAGGATGTGCCTGAGGGAATGTGGACACGCATCCAGGACGAGAGTTTCCTGGAGGAGTGTGTGGGGGTGCCGCCACCATGGCGGGCCATAGTGCGACGAGCTGCAGTGCTTGCTGCTATGACGAGTGGACGTCTGCCGCCGGGGCAGGAGGGTCCTGTGGGTGGACCACCACCGCCTGGGGCAGGTGGTGGTGGGACGCCACCGCCTGAAGGAGGAGCAGGTGGTGGGGCGATAGAGGCACCATGAGTGGTGTTTGATGTATATCGTTTTTGTTGTATATAGGCTGGTGAGCCCATTTTTTGTACCGAGGTACTGTATTGGCCTGTGGATACATGTATTTTTGTATGTAAACATTCGGATGGCCTGATGAGCTTTTATATATACATGAGTATGCATATTTTGAGATTCATCTGGTGTCTACATGTGTTTTTTGCTGATGAGTTTGATGATGTCTATTCTATATATATGCTGTAACAGGATTTGTGAGATGTTTATGTATTTGTAGTTTGATGTGATATATGCCAATCTAACACCATGTTATCTATTTGATCTGTTATTTGATTCAATTGTCTTGGAATATGTGTAAATGTGATGGAATCAAAATGTCGAGATAACAGTCTAACCTGCAGGTATTTGCGAAAGAGGCACGGATCGCGTACACGGTACACATTGTTGAGTTGGAGAATGACTAGTTGAGAGTCGAGGAAGACGCTAAGGTGACGAATATGATGAAGCTGGGCGTTGGCTAGGAGGCCAATGACAACAGTGTATTTGGCTTGGTTGTTGGTTGCTGACCCCAAACATATGCCGCTTGAATGTAGCATTTCATGTGAGGGGGTGTAGAGAGCCCAAGCAGCCGAAGTGGGATTTTGTGTCCAACGGCTGGCGCCGTCGGTGTAACCAATGTGGTAGGTTGGTGGAGGAAGCATCTGTCAATAGCACAAGGGATAGTTTAGACGTGAGGGTAGGAAAAAAAAGATTAAAAATGCTTAAAAGAAGAAGAAACCTAAAGTAGAAGGACTACGCTTAAGCATAAAATTTCTTGAGATACAACCCATTGACGGGTTCTTTGAGAGAGAGGCCTTCGGGAGAAGCCATGATGTATGCGCCTTTGGTGAGGTAATGTTGGATAATGTAAGGGCCATGCCAAAGTGATTCGAATTTTCCCTGGCCGAAGGTATCATGAGCGATATCGTAAGTCAGGACGAGGTCGCCTTCACGGAATGATCGAAGGTTGACATGGCGATCAAAGGTAGCCTTGGATCGTTTTTTAGCTGCCTCGTTGTTATGTAAGGAAGATCGACGATCTTCATCCAGAGACTCCAAGTTCAGCAAGCACTGCTCCATTGGAGCAATGTCAGGTAATAGCTCAATTGCAGTGCGTAAGGTGGGAATTTTGCACTCGATGGGAAGAGTTGCCTCGACCCCATGGACTAAATGGAACGGTGTGAAACCGGTAGCGGCCTTCACAGCCGTTCGATAAGCCCATAGCGCAGAAAATAACATATGATGCCAATTGGTTTTATGTTTATTAACCGTGCGCTGTAACATGGTCTTGAGGACTTTGTTAACTGCCTCGATCTGTCTGTTTGACTGAGGGTAATATGGTGAGGCGAACTCGTGAGAGAAGCCTAACCAAGATGAGAGTTCGGCGAAGATCTCATTCTCGAAGTGTTTCCCATGGTCGGAAACGAGTTGGAGGGGTACTCCAAAACGGGATATGACGTGGTTAAAGAAAAAACGCGCTGTTGTGTCAGCGGTGTTGTTGAAAGTGGGCATAGCTTCGGCCCATTTGGTGAAGTAATCAACGGCGACAACAATGTATTTGTGACCATTGCTGGAGGGTGGATTACAAGCCATAAAGTCGATGCCCCATTTGCAAAAAGGGTCAGCTGTAATGACAGGGTGGAGAAGAGCAGGGGGAGCCTGGGCTTTGTTGGCGTAGAGCTGACATTGCTCACATCGTTTCACGGCATGAATGCAATCATGAAACAAGGTAGGCCAAAAGTAACCGGCTCGGATAATATTTTGCGCAGTGGATATACTCGAAATGGCCCCCACATGCACCGCTGTGGCAGTCGTTTAAGACTCTGTCGGCCTCGTCAATTGTCAGGCATCGACGAAGAATGGTGTCGACGCCCCGCCGGTATAGGATGTCTCCGATGAGGAGGTAGCGGGGGGGCTGATGAAAAATACGTCGACGATCGTCTCGTGAAAGGTGGTTACCGAACTTTTGAGTTCGGAGGTAGATGAGGAGGTCGTCGTACCAAGGATCATCTGAAGTGATGTAAAAGAGATGTTCGTCGGGAAAGTTGGTGTTGACGGGGGTACTGGTAGTGTTAGAGGGGAGGGCCATGACAAGTTCGGCGAGAACGAGGGCCTTCTTACTCTTAGGTATTGAGAACTCGAGGTCGTACTCTTGTAGGATAATGATCCATCGAGCGAATTTGCCGTTAACTTGCCGACGACTGAGCAAGTACTGCATAGGGTTGGAATCTGCGACGACCTTTGTGGTGCGAAGCAGAATGTAATGGCGCAGTTTCTGGACTGCAAGGACAACTGCAAGAGCAAGTTTCTCTTCGTGTTTATACTTCAAGGGTGGTCCTGAGAGGTTCTTACTAACGTAATAAATGACGTGTTCATGATTGTCATCTCCGAGCTAGACGAGGACGTCGACTATTGATACAGCTGATGCTGATACGTAGAGGATGTAGTCGCGATTTAGTCAGGTGCACTAATTAAAGGTGCATTTGAAAGCGCTACTTTAAGATCGTCAAATGATTGTTGGGCATGGTCGTCCCAGTGAAAAGGGATGTCGTGACGTAGTAAGCGGAGGAAACCGTGTGCACGTATGGCGTAATCGGGGACAAAGCGTCTAAGAAAGTTAGCTTTTCCCTGTAGACTCTGAAGTTGTCGTAAATTTCGAGGAGGTGGAATTTCAGTGATAGCTTGCACTTTGAGGGGGTCTATGGTAATACCGATTTGGGAAACAATAAAACCGAGGAGGCGCCCTGCGGTGACACAGAACACACACTTGAGGGGATTCAAGCGGATGTTGTACTGACGACACCGCTGAAAAATGATTCGTAAATCATCCAGATGCTGGGTGCGTTTCTTGGATCGGGCTGTGAGGTCGTCTAAGTAGGCGAGGATGATATTAGCCAGATCGTGAAAGATGTATGTTATTGCCTGCTGGAAGGTTGCGCCAACGTTTTTTAAGCCGAAAGGCATGACACGATATGCAAAAGTAACCCACGGGGTAATGAATGCGGTTTTATACTGATTGGCTGGGTGGATTTGTATTTGGTTATAGCCAGATAATCCGTCCATAAAGGAGAGAGCCTCGTGGTCAGCGCAGTCGTCGATAATTTGATCGATGAAAGGTGTTGGAAAGTTGTCTTCGAGACATGCGTTATTGAGATCGCGAAAGTCTGTGCAAACGCGGATAATGCCCTGTTTTTTGTCGACGGGTATAGGGTTGGAAACCCATGAAGTATAAGCGATGGGGTAAATAAACCCGACAACACGTAATTTGTTAATTTCGGCTTTGATAGCCACAGCTTTGGATGGGTGTAGTGGTCGCTGTTTCTGACGAACTGGTGTGATGTCGGGCCAGGTGTCGATGCGATGTTCGACAATAGAGGGATCGAGGCCAGGCATTTCTGTGTATGACCAGGCGAAAATATCCCTATATTCCTGGAAGAGGGCTGTATATGCGGCGATTTCCTGAGGAGTGCAAGCAGCTCCAATGGTGATTTCCTTGACGATGCTGTGTTTAATGGAAATGTCGATTTTGATGGTGGGGGAAATGTTGGCCATGTTGCCTTCTTCAAACGTATCAGGAGCAGGAATGGGATTATTGAACCAATCAATAGGCCCTGATGGGATAAAATCCTTGGCTTCGACCGCGTAAATGGGGTTTTGGGTAGGAGGCATAAAGGCTTCTCGTGGAGAGAAGAGTGTGCGGTGATGTAGCGCATCCCAGGGAGAGTCTGTGTGATTTAACTCTTCGATTATTTCTTCGTCGCATTGGAATTGACGGGAATACAAGGGGTCATGAGGAGTGATCTCTATGACAGTGGTGGTGTGGTTGCCCCTTGGTGAGGAAACAGGGGGAACATGGTTAGGAGATGGTGCGGGTTCACTCGACATAAACCATATATTGAAGTATTGAGGGGTACTCGTGGTGGTTGGGTGGAGAGTGTCCGTAGGGGAATGAGCAGGTGAGTTGGGGGGGTTGCGAGGTAAATCCTCAGAGACGTCATTGAAGAACCATGGAGGTGTTGGGAGTGCCTCGGGCTCATGAGAGATGACATGAAGAGCCTCTAGTAACGAGGTAATGTCAATTATCGCCTCTGCGGGTTGGTGAAGCAGGGTCAATTGACATTGCCTATATTCAAGGATCATAGGACACTGGTATGTAAAATGAGCTAGTGAATCGCAGAGAGAGCAAGGGCATCTCATACGTTCATTGACTGAAGTGGTGACATAGCGGATGTCAGTAATATTTGTTGACGAGGACTTAGCAGGGCTAGGGTTGTTCTGGAAGTTCTGGCGTACAACGGCTAATGTCTACCGAAAGCATGGCAGTGCTGGGCAATGATGGGTGTAATGGCCATACTCGGAACATATAGCACAAGCATATTTGGTCCTCAACCCTTTACTACTGGAAGGGTGGGTGGTAGTGGTGGGACTAGCAGTAGTGGCGGGTGTTGTGTGAGTTTGATTGAGGGGGATCAAATTTCGTAATTCAGGTAGTGATGGACAATTGTTGGTTTGGTGGCCCTCTTTATCACATAGTGCGCAAGGTGGTGGGATGCGTGGAGGAAGCGGAGCAGTGGGATATTTCTTCTTTCTCCTGCCCCCAGCTGTAGCCGGGAGGTTAGTGAGTGGGAGGGTGGTGGGGGTGAGGACGGGAATCGTCATGGGGAGGCCTTCCTGTGGGGGAAGGGATGGTCGAGGGACCATCTCAGGTGGGTGTAAATACCACACTGGGATTGCTAACACCATATTGGGTAGTGTGAGCGTTGCGGCTACCTGAAAAGCTTCTATACCTGGTGGAGGGTAAAAGAAGGGAATTTGAGTGAGGGGTTGGGGAACGGTCTCCCAAATGGGACTATGTCCCTGAGGGGATGTGGATTCGTGGACTGTTGGGGTCGACGAGTGCGCAGGAGGCTCCGGCGGGAGTGTTTCTGCGACTAGTGGGACGTCAGGAATGACTGAAGCCTCCTGAGGAGGAAGAGCATCCTCGGTGTGAGTTCTGTTAGATGAGATGACGCATACTTGATTAGTAGAAGGAAGGAGCGGTGGTGTTCCATGGTACGTCCCTAACAAGGATGGATCTTTAAAAATCCCAGGACCCATCTCGACGAGTGGATATGCATCTTGGTTGGTGTGGATGAGAGGAAGAATGTTATCGAGGTTGGCAGATGGGTTAGGCTCATAATGTGAGACTTGGTCAATGGTAATGATCTTCCCATTGTGGGGGAACATCATTGTCCGAAAGACGAAATATGCCACTGCCTTCATAGCGTACATGTAGCTACAACCGAACAGGATATTATAATCGAGAGGGGTGTCGATAACTTCGATGTCGATGAGAATAGTCTTTCCCCCAAGTTCAAGGGGGACGTTTTGGAAGAGCCCTTCAGGAGAGGATGGTCTTCCGTCATAAGCTCGTAATGTGATGGCAGAGGGTATGAGTTCCGAGGAACCAAGTTTCTGCCATACTGTTTTGGACATAATGCATGTAGATGCACCTTCATCGATGATACATCGATGAACTGTGATGTTTCGTATTTTTAATGGTATTTGAAAAGCGATCAAGGCAGGAAGACGAGGTTCTCCGCTGTCAAGATCAAAGGTGATGAGTTGAGTATCGGCATGGTCGACTGCCCCTAAGGCGGAGAGTAGTGATTTCCGCTGCGTAGGACAAGTCTGGAGGACTTCCAAGACTGACATGGCAGCTGGGGATTGCGCTAAGTCGTCTACCAAGCTATAGTTATGAGCTTCCCTAGCCTGGGGGTTGTGGACATTCCTGCGCAAGGGGATGCAAGGGATGCATAGTGGTGGTTCGGAGGAAGGGTGAGGTATCACCAACGGGGGTCCCGTTGGTGTAGGGTTTGTCTCTGGAGAGATGGGAGTAGACTCAGCGGGTGCATGATACTGACGATTACGCGTTTGCAGAAGGATTTCTTCCTCACTGGTGAGGAGAATTGTAAGCTCTGCTGGATTGTTGGGGTTGAGGTATTGTCCCACCTGAGGTGGGGGATGCTGTGTGTCTTGTTGGGTGTTTATCACACCTTGATGTGGAATAGGATTTTGTAGCACGGTGGGAGGGGGTTGTTTCACATATTGTTGTGGTGCCTGTTGAGGGGCAGGTTGTGCAGGAGAATGGGGAAGACTACCAGAGTCTTTCAACCGTTTGAAATCAGCGATCTGGGGGAAATGGTGAGTGTAATGACCGAACTCACCACAAAGGGCACAAGAGAAGATGGTTTTAACATTATTTCTCCCTTGGCGTTTGTTATTATTGCCCCCTTGGGTGTTTTGGTTTCCTTGGTTCTGGTTGCCCCCAGTGTGTTGGTGCTGTGGGGGTTGATTCCCGCCTTGACCTGGGTTTTTGTTATTCCGTTTCCGTCCTTTCTTCTTGGCATTGTTCGATGGATGAGTTGGGTTGGCTATATTCAACTGTTCAAAACTTTGGTATTGTTGAGCAACAAAAGGTTGAACAAAATTTACCCCTGCATGAGGATGTGGGGGAGCCATGGGTTGTGGAGGACCAGGAAATGGGAAGTATAGATTCTGTGGTGGTACTGATCCATAAGGTACATAGGAAGGCGTAGTGCTTTCACTAGTACTATAAGCTGATGTTGAGGGTGTACCACTGTTGGTGGGAATAGGTGGATGTATGGGAGGTGCCGGCGGTGGTCCACTGATGGGTGGAGGTATAGTAACAGGATATGGTTGTTGATACGGAGGTGGGGGGTAATAAGGAGTGACCCCATATGCTAGCGGGTATTGAGGTGTTCCATACATCGGTGGTGGTTGGGGTTGTGGACCAAGGTGTGTGGTAGCACCGATTAGTCTGTCCGCTGAGTGAGACATCCCAAGTTTGTCTTGGCCAAATGGCACAGGTTTTGGAAGATCAAGAAGTACCGTATATAAGTACCCTGACTGTGCATAGATGAGGTCATACTGTTGGGCCTTACTGATGGCTTCCTCTTCGGATTGAGGGAAGGTGGAAGCTACATCCTTTCTAAGGAGAGAGACAAGTGATCGAAGAAACCAGTCAAGACACTGTTGCTTGGTGGTTTCTACTTTACACAAACTACATTGCCTACGCCACTCGTGAATGTGGTCAGCGATGTGTGTGGCTGAGGTTTGTTTGAAGTTAGACAGTAGTTCTAGACCATTGTCATGGAGGATGGGTAATTGGAATAAGGTCAAGAATGCTTTGGCCAATGACTCAAAGGTCACGTGGGACCCTGATTTTTCTTCGACATACCATTTGGCCGATGGGCCAGTGAGTGTGCGTTGAAATAATCGCAGTATGATGGAATCATCCATAATGTTGTTGGAGGAGCACCATAGGTGAAAGGTCATGACATGGTTGGCAGGGTCATCCCCTGCTTTTCCTTCAAACTTTGGTATGTCTGAAGGGAGTTTGGTTGGCATTGCAGGCCATGTGGGATCATGCAATATAGGATCATTGGTGAGTTTGGTGAGATCCGGTATGTTGAGAGAGGCCAAATATGGCATCTGTAGTGGGGGGGG
>ML847308.1:0-11310 GCA_009831015.1 Picea engelmannii | reverse complement strand
TGGTTTTCCCGGTTTGGGTTTCCAGGCAAAAAATCTCTGTGTAATGTTTATATTTGCCATTGTATATTTTCTGTTCTTTTCTGAATATCTGTTTGCAGTAGATATTGTACAAGGTTAGAATTTACACTATTTATACTTATTATTATATATTATGTTCATAACATTTCCTTCTCCTTAAAAATGCTTTGTCCTCAAAACATACTTATGGAAGACTTATCTCTTGCTATGGCTTGTAATAATTGCTTCTTATTCTTTATTCATGAATTAGTGATCGTTGAGGACTTGAAATGATAGGATATTCTAAGTGTTGAGTAGAACCGTCGAACTATAAGGGAGTCTGCCCACCCTAAATTGATCTTCTGCAAAAATAGGCTTTTATAGGGTTCTTGTAGAAAACTTGATGTATTTCGACTCCATTGATAACTTCTAGCTAGAGCATCATTTGTAATGGAGGTAATAATTTTTGACATATCTGACATTTGTTTTTGTGGATACCTTGACTAGTTGAAGTATCGATTTTTGTGATTATGATGTCTATAAGGCATCCTTGCAATCTGATCTTTACTTCGTGTACTTATATCTTCTTCTTGATTATCTTTTGGAATTGAATCTTCTTCATAGCTTTGGCTTGATTCTACTTGGATATGTGAAGACCTCTTTACGTCAACTAAATTTGCAAACTCTTGGGTTGTAAGGTTGACTGGGTCTGTATTAATTCCCTTATCCATAATCAAGTTTTTTTTCATTTAAATATTTCTCTATCTCCATAGGTTCAATCATTGTCTCTTTATCCACCAGTGATTCCTTATTGGTAAGGTGTTCTAACTTGTCTTGTACTGTATTCTTATCACTCTTTATCTTCTTAATCTGGGTGAGTAAACTTTGATTATGGGATTTTAGGCGACAAATTTATGTGTCTTTGTCTACGACGATTTTGTCACATTCTTTTTTGGATCTCAAGTATTGACTGTTGTTTTTCTGGAAGTAGTATTTTGGAGATATGATCAAGATCTTTTGATGTATATATTGAATATGACTTCACTAAGACGTCATGTAATTTTGTTTTTTTCTTCTTGTAGGAAAACATTAAATACTCTTTCTCAAGGTTTAATATTAAGCTACCTAGCATCTCTAACCAAGTCGAGTCGAGGATTATATCAACCTCTTTTTCATATATATTTGTAACCTAGAAATTCGATACGAATTTATAATCTTCGAGTGTCAATGGTAAGTCCTCGATGTCATATTTATTGCCAAAAAGGTTATTTGTTTCGATTACACTTGTCTTTGGAATTATTAATTGATTCACCAAATCAATACTGATGTGATTTTTCTTCTTATCTGGACAAATGTGGATGCTAATTTATTTTTCTTGAATATTTCCTCTAAATATCAATTATCCGATGCATTGATTTTTACCAAAAAATATTATTTCCTTAAAATCCATTTTTTAATTTTAATTGACCTTATAATTATTATAATATCCCTTTAATAATAATAAGATTTAAGCTTCTTGACTTAATAGATATCTTCCTCTAATATTCCTTTATACTCTTTTAATAAAAATAATCCTTGATAATTCTTCTTTTATATATATAGAGTTTAAAAACTTTGAATATTTTCTTGTACTTTACCAAAAGTAATTTTATATTCACTTAATCTCTTTTTTTTTCCTTGGTAATTAATGAAAAATAATTTAATATTACCTTCACACTTTCCAAAAGAACTCTTTTAGTTATACTCCTTCCTTAACTCGCAGAATTTGTGAACTTTTAAAACAACTTTTTTTTTTAAATTAAAACTTTTGACTTTTTTATTATATATCCTCCTCTTATATTTTTCACCATATATTCTTCACTTCTTAAAATTAATATAACATAGAAGTTAATTAAAAAAAAATCCTTTCTATTTTGTTTTAATAAAGGTCACAACTTTTTGTTAAATGGTGGCAATTTACCCTTTTACTTCTATGGAAATTGTATGGATTGGTATAATGAACAGTAGAGTTACTGCAATCAAAATCGTAAGAAAAATGTTGTACAGAATAACTTGTGGTTGCACGGTTGTAAATGGTGGATATTTATGTACGCAGTGGCTAGTAATTATCTTTTGTTTTTATTCTTTTATTTTTTCTTTTTCTTTTCTTTATGTAAACGAAAACTTCTTGTTCAAAAAATTCTTGTACGTGAATTTCCACGATAGAGATATGTAATTTTTTGTGCTGAAGTAAAAGAGCTTGAATTTACTGAAAAAATTGTAGTAGTTTTGATCCAGAATATATTTGCAAAACGAAATGAATATAGATTATTATCAAAAGATGCTTAACACAGAATAACATATATACAGTAAAACTTTTTCATATTCAATAAGGAAATAAGCTAAAACTGTAAAATGCAGCGGAAACAAGCTTGCTAGAATGGTGTCGGCTTATCTCTAAGAAGAGATGTGACGGCTGCACTCATTCACAAGAAGATGATTACCATGAGGATATGAAGGCATTTTTACAATAAACAGGAATTTCAAAAACCCTATACATCCAAAAAACTTAACCATAGGAGATGAAGCACCAAAAGTCATGTGAGTCCCGCTTGGGTAAGTTAGTACATCAACTTCCCGGGGTCGTAACGTTTGTATACGATCTTCGATTTAGGCGCACGATAGCCCGTTGGAAAGTTCTATTCGAGGATTACACATTTTGATTGTAATTATCAAAGGACATTCTTATCATAGCGAGCCCTAAAAATACGTTGTTTAGGGCCTCAAAACAGCCCTGCAAGTGAGGGACCAAAAACTAGGGAGAAAACTGTCAAACTGGAAAACTGCCAAAATGAGCCAGTTGGAATAGGTGGGAGGTCACCGACATCCATATATATAAATCCTACCCCCTTAGGAAGCAATGGTATCCATTGCATTGGGTTCCCCCATCAGATGAGGAAATGTTTGTTAAATCTGACCCTGAGTGAGCCACTTTCCTTGGTGCATCAGCTACCCTACTTTGCCAACTCGATAAAGATGGATCATTTGCTAGTGAGTGCCCTTGATATGTTTGTCCACAATATGGTCATTGTATGCCTATTGTATGCAGTCGGGGTTGAGCTATGTTGGTGTTAGTTGTTCTGCTATCTCTTAGGTGTCCAATAATGGAGGGAAATACAGTCGAAGCATATCCACGTTGAACACTGGGTGCAATCCAAGGAAAGGAGGAATGTTGAGCTCGAAAGAATTATCACCCAGAACCTTAGTGATGGTGTACGGTCCATAATGGAGTGGGAGAATCTTCTGATGGGGTCCTGTAAGGCGCTCTTTCTACAAGTGCAACCAAAATTTATCATCCACCTAAAACTTATGTGGCACCCGGTGTTGATCATGGTGTTGCTTGTACTTGTCATTAGACTTCTGTAGGATATCTTAAACCTGTTGGTGGATGTGTTGGATCTTCTCAATGAACCAGGTGGCTTTGTCAACTTAAGTTGGAGCAGGAAATGAGTCGGTCGAGGTGACCGCAAGGGGTAGTGAAAAATCTATGGGACCCAATGGTTGGAATCCCAACCCCACCTGAAAGGGGTTGTGTCTGGTTGAGCTATGAAGGGCTCGATTGTAGCTATTTTGAACATAGGGGAGACTCTCATCCCATGTGCGAGGGTGCTTGGAATTATACATGCACAGGATATGCACGATCATTCAATTTACGACCTCGTTTTGGCCATATGTCTGGGGGTGGAAGGTCGTGGATTTGGTGAGCTTGGTGTCCAACAGTGACCAGAGGCTTGACCAGAATGTGCTGAGAAATCGATTGTCCCGATCTGAGACAATGGTTTGTGGGATTCCAAAATGTACCCAGACTCGTTCAAAGGAGAGCTTGGAAATGGCCTCTGCTATGATTCTCTTCTTGCAGGCGGCCAAAATCGCCATCTTAGTAAAGTAATCCACACCCACAAAAACACAGTCATTTCCCCGCTTGGTGGATGGGAGGCCCGACATGTAGTCCATTGATATGGATTCCCATGGCCTGTCAGGAGTAGAAAGAGGGGTGTACAGGCCCTGTTTCTTAGTGGTCAGTTTGGAAATCGCATAGACAGTCCAGGCCCTGATATACTTGTTGACCTCCTGTCGAAGTTTCAGCCAGTAGAAATGTTTTTGTAGAATTTCCACTGTCTATTCGACGCCGAAGTGTCCTACCACCCGATTGTAGTGGGCTTCCTAGATCATCTTCGCTCGCTCACTTGATGGAACACAGATATGGCCCAGACGACACAAAAATCCGTCCTGAATATGAAAATTAGCGACAATTGTGTTTGCGCCCAACATTTTGTAGGTGGTGGCGAAGTCTAGGTCTATCTCATAAAGTTGGGACCATCCAGAGGTCTCATGGCCACAAGAGTCTAGCACCGTGGTGAGTGTTGCGACTGGCGGTCTGATGAGGCAATCAGCGATGTGGTTGGTGCTTCCCAAATTATACTTGATGTTGAGTTGGAATTGTTGCAAGTATGTGGACCACTTCTGATGGCGGTCATTCTGCAATTTTCCTTGTGTCTGCATGAACTGCAGTGGCTTATGATCAGTGTGTATGATTGTCTCCTTCCCAAGAATGTAATGTCTCCACTGGCAGCAGGCTTGCACAATGGAGTATATTTATTTGTCGTAAGTAGGTTACTTATGGACACCATTTGATAGCGTCTCACTATGATAGGCCACGAGGTGGTCGTGCTGAGTGAGAATGATGCCCACAGTATAGTCTGAAGCATCTATCTCGATCTCAAAGGGTGGTTGGAGGTCCGGTAGTGAAAGTACTGGGGTTGAGCACAAGCGTTTCTTCAAATCATCAAACGTTTTTTGTTGGAACCGGCCCCACACAAATTTCTCCTTACCACCACCCCTGGTTACTTGGTTGAGGGCCCATGCAATATGGGAGAATCCCAACACGAACCTGCGGTAGAAATTGGTAAGGCCCAAGAAGCTCCAAAGATCAGTGAGTGTGGTTGGGGCTGGCCAATCATGGTTGACTTGGATTTTTGCTGGATCCACATGTACGCCATAATGATCAACGATGTAGCCCAGTTAATGAACCTTGTCCATGCCGAAGGAGCATTTTTCCAAGTTGGCATAGAGTTGGTGCTGCCGTAGGCTGTGAAGAACCTGTTGAATATGATGCAAGTGTTCTGCCCAAGTCTTGTTGTAAATGAGGATGTCATCCAGATACACCACTACAAAAGTATTGGTGAATGGTCGCAGGATATCATCCATCATCCTCATGAAAGTAGCTGGAGCATTTTTCAAACCAAAGGGCATGACCAAACATTCAAAAAGACCTTCCTTTGACTTGAAGGCGGTCTTCCATATATCTATCTATTCTATCAAGACCCGGTGGTAGCCAAACTTCAGATCAATCATACTGAAGTATTTGGTCCCCATGAGTTGATCAAGGAGGTCGTCGATTCGGGGAATTGGGTACCGGTTTCTGACTGTAATTTTATTCAGGGCCCGGTAATCAATGCAGAGTCGCTAGGTTCCATCTTTCTTCTGTACCAGCACGATTGGACTCTCACAAGGTGATGAGATGGGATGGATGTGCCCCTTGTGGAGAAGTTCTTGGATATGTAGTTTTATCTCCTCATTCTCTAACAGAGAGCAACGATAGACTGGCCCATTGGGAAATGGTGTGTTAGGGGTCAGATCGATGGCATGCTTAACCTGACAATGCATAGGTACCCCGGTAGGTGAGGAGAAGATATCTGAGTATTATTCCATGACCTTATCCACTTGCTTCTGCTATGTGGAGAGGTCAGTCGTAGAGACCCTAGATGTGGCTGCAATCTTTCGCTCATTCTGAGAGCGAATCACAAAGAAAACAAACTTCCATGTCTGAGAGATGACCTTTTTGCATTGCTTGACAGATATCAAGGAAATAGCACTGGGTGGGACTGCCTTGGGTATCCTGTAAAATTTGTTAATCAAAGTAATAGTAACACTACGAGGCCTAGACTCATATACAACATGAAGTTTCCATAAATATGGTTGGCCCAAAAGAACATCACAAACTTCGAGAGAGGAAACATCGCACAATACCTCATCTTTGAATGGCTTGATGTCGTATGATATAACAGGCGACATTTTTGGTTGACGTGGATGTTGCTTCTATGGCAAAGCCATCCAATGGTGTAGGGTTGCAAGTGCAGCGTTGTCGACAAGGCAAGTCGCTTGACAACCTCTGATGAGATGAGGTTCTTCTGGCTACCGATATCAACAATGAAGTGTAGCGGGGTACCCTTCACCCACATCTGTGAATGAAAAAGACACTTGTCTTCCTCTGTCTCGTCTGGTTCACTGGGCTAGAGCTTGGTGGTAGCAATGGTAGCATTGGGTTATGCGTCAATTATCTGTCTCTCCTTTTTGCTTCTGACTCAGAGTCGAAACCTCAGCCACCAACGACTTCTTTGAGCGGAAATCAATAGTGTTATGCTAGGGGCTCTTATGGAAGTCGCACCACTTCCTGGTATCTTTCTTTGTCATTCTGGTGTCCTTTTCTTACGTCCTGGACTAGTTTTCTTGAGACTATCTGTATTTTCTCTATCCTTTGTTCTGCGGGTTGGGGACACCCTTTCCTCGCTTTTTCTATGAGGGGTTCCCAGGCCCAAATTGTTGTGTCTTTTGTTTGAGATTTTCTTCGATTTTGACAGCATATCGGTAGGTTGCGGCCAAGGATGAGATGTCTAGAAACTCCATTTCGTCCTAGATGTATCTATGCAAACCATCGTGATACTTGAGCACCAGATGTCACTTAGAATCTTTGATACTCAGCTTGGTACAGAAGGTATGGAAGATATTTTTGAACTTAGGCACTGCTTGGTCTCTTTCCTATTGCAGTGTGGTCCATTTTGTGTACAGGTCATCATAACTTCCAACAGGGTAATATTGTTCCTTAATATCATCTCCGAAGGACTCCTAGGTGACTGCGACCATAAATAATGAGGGTTCCTCTATTTCCTTTTGCTCACAGAAAATTTCCTACCAATATTTGACATGGGGGACAACTTTGAGGAGCGCAAAAGTAATATTTTCTCTATTCAAGAAGTTATGGACAGAGAAATACCCTTCTAGCAGATTCAACCTTTTGTCTACCGCATATGCATCTATATTACCTTCAAATATAGGAATATCGAAGTTGATTTGTACCTTGAAGGGGGCGGCGCCTCCGTTTGACGAAGATGTGTCGCATGTTGGTAGTCGTCGAAGGATTTGCGCAAAAATATCCATCACCTCATTCCTCTATTGCGTGAGGGATTCCTCGAGAAACATTTTGAAAGGATCTCATGTCCCATCATATTTATTTTCTTTTGCCATGAGAGGTCGTTTGGGCATGCAAGAGATTTTTTCCTCAAGAGAAACAAGCTCGAGGCCTAATTCTTTGTACCCTGACCTCGTTGGAGACATTCATTAAGAACGACAAGGAGAAAACTTCTCTGATACCACTGATCTGGAATATATTTGTAGAACGAAATGAATATAGATTATTATCAAAAGATGTTTAACACAGAATAACAGATATACATTAAAATTGGCTTCTTTTCATTAAAGAAATATGTTGAAACTGTAAAATGCAGCAGAAACAAGCTTGCTAGAATGGTGGCGGCTTATCTCTAAGAAGAGATGTGAAAGTTGCGCTCATTCGCAAGAAGATATTTACCATGAGGATTTGAAGGCCTTTTTACAATAAACAGGAATGTCAAAAACCCTAAACATCCAAAAAAACCTAACCCTAGGAAATGAAGCACCAAAAGTCATGTGGGCCCCGTTTGGGTAAGTTAGTACATCAACTTCCTGGAGTCGTAAATTTTGCATACAATCTATGTTTTAGGTGCCCGATAGCCCGTTGGAAAGGTCTATCTGAGGAATACACATTTTTTTGTTATCTATCAAAGGTTATTTTGATTGTGGCGAGCCCTAAAAAACGTTGTTTAGGGTCTCAAAACGGTATCGCAAGTCAGGGACCCAAAAACTAGGGAAAAAACTGTCAAACTGGAAAACTACCAAAATGAGCCAGTTGGAATAGGTGGGAGGCCACTGACATCCATATGGATCAAGTTTAAACCATTCTTTGACACTTTATTTTCTTTTCAATATTCTTTCCAATGCAAGGTGGAGGAATCTCTTTACTTTTTTTTTATTTTTTAATTTTTTTTAATTTTTGGGTAATAGTTTATTTTTCTTCAATATTGTATTCTGTAGTGGAAATTTTAGACTTCAAATGGCCAAGGGACAATTATGGACAAGGACCATATTTTCGGAGAAACTCTAAGAAGTATTGTAGTTGTGTCCAACAACCAATAGATATCTTGCCAAAGGCAACATTATTTTAACCAAAGGTCAGATGGCCAAAGGCCGAGATCAAATGTCGCTTTGATACCATTGTGGTGAACCAAGCCGATTCACCAGGTAAATTCCCAATGTAGGTAGGACAACAGGTTATAATCCATAAAGGATAATATATTAAATAATAATGTATATGAATATGAGATGATGAGTATAATAAGAATGAGGGCCTTATATACCCATGCAGGGGTGCCCTTTCGTGAAGAGACATGAACTTTCACTGGGAAGGTATCTCTTAATTATTATTCGTTAACTATTTATGATGTATTTAAACTTATTATTATATATTATGTTCATAACAGAATCTATCTACGAAATTTTGTTGGGTTTTTCCCCCATTTGGGGTTTCCTAGGATAAATCTCTTATTTATGTTGCTACTGCTCAGTACATGATATGTGTGTGTGTGTGTGTGTGTGTGTGTGTGTGTGTGTGTGTGTGTGTGTGTGGTAATGAAGTAAAATAACATTAGTAACATTAATGCTCTGTAAATAAGGAAAATCCAACAAGATTCTCAATATATAATCAAGTCCTAGTAGCTCGAGAAGACCAACTTAAAACATCTTTCAGAACCAAATGGGGAACATATTCCTATGGAAAAATTCATTTCGGACTGATAAGTGTTGGAGCCACATTTCAATGAGCCATGGACATTGCCTTCAGAGGTATTTTGGGAGAATGTGTGTTAGTGTACCTAGATGAGGTGACCATATTTTTGAAGAATAAAGAGGATCATATATCTCACTTGAAGAAGGTATTTAATCAATGCAGGAAATACGACATATCTCTAAACCCCAAGAAAATCATTTTTGTTGTGGATGAAGGAAAACTTTTGGGTTTCATTGTCTCTAAACATATTGAACCCGACAAGACCGAAGTGATCGCTAAGATGCCTCTCCCTCACAGAAAAAACTCTGTGTAGTCATTCCTCAGAATGATAAATTTTGTCAGACGATTCATACACAGTTTTTCCAAGACAGTAAAACCTCTACAAGATATGATAAAGAAGAATACCCAATTTAGTTGGGGACCTAAAGAAAAAGAGACTTTCGACAAAATCAAAGAAGATATTAATCAAGCGTCGACACTATTGAGTCCATATTTTGATCAATATTTCATCCTCTACATGTTTTCCTCCCATACTACTTTTGTGGTGGTCTTAACACAGAAGAACGTGGAAGGAGACGAGTTTCATGTGGCTTTTATGAGTTCAATCCTACAAGGACCTGAGTTGAATTATCCTAAAGTTGATAAACATACATATCTGGTGTTTAAAGTTGTCAAACACTTTTGACCATTCTTACTCAAATCTAAAACTATGGTTATTGTTCCTTACCCAGTTGTTAGGAAACTCCTGATAAAAAATGATCTAGCAGAAAAGAGAGAAAATTGGATTACATCTCTACAAGAATATGACCTAAAGATCAAACCTGCGAAAATCATTAAAGGATAAGGGCTATGCAAATTAGCTGCAGAATTCCCTTGCGTTGAACCTCATGAAGATTCCCTCTATCAAGACTCCGAGCTATTTGAAAAGGAAGTAGGATATATCCCAGTCGGTTCAGATCCCTAGTTTTACGAAATGAAATATTATCTGACTCACGGATGAGTTCCACATTATCTGGACCCTAAGAAGAAAAGGGCTCTAAGGATAAAATCCACCCAATATCAGTTGATACAAGGAATTCTATGCAGAAAAATTTATGATGGTGTTTTCCTTAGGTGCCGGGAGAAAAGGGATGTTGATAAAGTCTTGGTCAAGCTCCATGATGGACTCGCGGGAGGAAATTATGGTGGGGATACTACTGCGCACAAAATCCTTAGAGTAGGATACTATTGGCCTTCCATATTTAAAGACTCTCATGCATATGTTAGGAAATTCCAGTCGTGTCAAACCTCATCCGGGAGAGAAAATAAAGTTTCTTTCCCCTTACATCCTATCATCATCGAGCACCCCTTCCAACAGTGGGGGTTAGACATTATCAGGGAGATCAATCCAAACTCATCGTAGTGGCATAAATACATCTTAACGGCCATTGATTATTTCACCAGATGGAGCAAGGTGATCCCTTTGAAAACCATCAATGAAAATCAAGTGATTTCGTTCCTTGAATCACGCATTATTACTAGGTTTGGAATTCTGAACTTTTTAGTTTTTGATAATGCCAAGTATTTTTCTTCTCTTAAGCTAACTGAATTCGCCCTCAAAATAAGTATCAAGGTTAAGTACTCAACGAATTACTATCCACAGAGAAACAGTCTAGCAGAATCCACTAGTAAGAATCTCATTAAAATCCTCAAGAAGATTGTCAACGATAATCAAAGAAATTGGCATCTTACTCTTTAGAATATTCTTTGGGCTGATAGAGTAACTCCCAAGTCATCTATTGGTAACTCTCCATTTTTCCTGGTTTACGGACAAGAAGCCACAGTACCAACCCATACTTTCCTACCCGCTTTGCAATTGGTCCAATCCATCCATGACGAAGCCTGTCTGGTAATGCAAGAAAGATTAAAAATGTCATTAAAAAACGAAGAAGAAAGGAAAAAAGCTAAGATGAACTTAACCCAACACCAAAAAAATGGTTAAAAGGTGGTTTGATAGATCAAATGTAGGCAATAAATATTTCCAATAAAGAGATCTTGTTCTCAAGTGGGACAAAGCTAATGAACTTAAAGGAAAACACTCCAAATTCCAGAAGCTATGGCTAGGACCCTATCTGATCCACCAGAAAATAGGCCTTGGGACTTTTAGGCTCAAAACACTACAGGGAGATGAGGAGGAACTCCCTATCAATGGCCAAATACTAAAGAAATACTTCTCCTGATCACCTATGGTGATGTATCCCTGTACATAGTAGTTTTTTAGTTGTAGTTTTTATTTTTAGTTTTGCTTTTAAAAAATATGACTATTGTTTGATGTTTTTCCTTCCTTTTTTCTT
>ML847307.1:17854-35186 GCA_009831015.1 Picea engelmannii | reverse complement strand
TTTTTTTTACAACTCTCAATGCATAGCATAAGCCAAAATTTCTCATCATAATCCTTTTCAAAAACCAACTCTTCAAAGAAAACAACTCTAGATGGATTCAAGAATAATTAGAGAAGATACTCTGGCAATTTCCTCCAAGATATTTAAATTACTAGTTTCCAATTCCAATGCTTGTTTGGACAAACCATCTACTAGCATATTGAACTCTCTACAAATATGAGAAAATGTGATACAAGAGAAACTAGATTCTAGCATCTTGACTTGATCAAGTAAAGGTTGCAGGATTAATTTTTTCATCCCAAAACACCTATTTTTTTATTCGATAACAAGTTTTGAATCACCAAAGATGAATATCTATAATACCTATTTTCATTTCCATTTTGCATCTACATTGATAATGAATTCCATTTAACCCACTTGTTTGTACCATTATCCAGTCTTTCTTTGAAACAAATCGTATGAGTCTCATTGAAGAAAACTACACCACCAACCCCACATAAACTTAGGGAACCTTAATAGCCCCCATTTAAGAATGCATACTTTTTTATTGGTCAACTACCAAATTGTTTTCCTTCCTAGAAGCTTTTATCGTGACAACATATCAAATCCCTTCATATCTGAACTTTTCCTAATAGCATACTAAAATGAGGGATTTCCTTATTTTGGAAGGAGTAAGCATTCCTTGCCAACAATAAAGTCTAAGAAACAACCAAATGAATTTCTTCCTGTGCTCTTTCAAGGATGGATCCTCAAAAACCATTTTCTCATGCACTCTATTATAGAAAAAAAAAACATTTCAAACCCCGTTCCCACTTTTTGGAGGTTTATATATGCTCAGGGTTGTCCCCCCTCTTCCCCAAACCTTATTCAGACTGATAGCCTCAGGAGAAATATAGAGAATGCACTTTCTTCTTACTTCCTTGGTTGAGAGTATGGGTGGGATAATTAAGCGTAATACTTGATCTGCAATTGGAAGCTCCTACGTGGTGTAGATCTGCCTACGTTTGTAGTGTGAGTGGTTCTCCTTACTATGTTAAGTTCTCTTGGGTCTGGAGGCGAAAATCCTAATATCTTTTATGGGGGGAAGAAATTAAATATGACCCCAACTACGAACTTGTAATCGAAGGTGAGGCATAGTTAGAGAAATAAAAGCATCCCATCCATCTTTTGCAAAAGGAAATTGAACCAACAATTGATTTATATATTTCTCATCAATTTTGCACATTAAACAAAGTCTTAGGCCTTTCCATGTCCTCCTTTGCATGACATCCCAAGTTATAACTTTATTGGCCAAGACTAATGACATAAATAATCTATCATTCAATGGAGCTTTGACCTTCCAAATAGTCTTCCACCACCAAGTAGGTTCTCATTTATCCTCCTTTGTGAACATATCCCTACATCCTAACTCAGTTGAGTATTGTCCAGTTGATGGATTTTTCAACCATGCCAATGAATCATCTTCCATTCTTAGTTTGATTAAGCTTTGTAACAACCTTTGTACAAAGTAACTCTAGTTGTGGGCTTCATTACCATCTATACATAATCTATCTTCCTTTATCCATCCTTTATGTCACAAACATGTACTAGTCAGACCTATAACATCAACACGACAATAATCCTTTCCCATGTAATATATTTAGTTGAGTTTGTGAAAATTTGTAATTGCTTTCGCTACCTACCAATGGATCCATGATATGCCTTACCTTTCTCCCATTTCCAATGTATCATCCCTGGACTCCCTTCTTTTTCCATCCAACACTACCATCAAGATTTACATGCCTCATTAACCATGTATGAAGATGTATTTAGCCTTTAACAAAAACATATTACAAAATTCCAACACAAATATAGAATAACATTGGAAACAATAAAGAATATTCTGAATTCTATTGTTACTGATTAAACTAATGGGATCACATGATAGTTTTAATAACAAAATAATTCCAAACAAAGATGAATACAATTATTTATATGCAATTTTATCCAAGTCCACCAAACTGGTTGTTGAGGAGAAATTTTCCACCTAGCCATAGGAATCAACTTTAAAGGATTCTAACCCTTAGTTATGCCATGATACCACTAGGGTGAAGGAAGTTCCTATAGGGGATCTAATCCCACTCAACCCAACCCATTACTCTGATGACAATTCGTCTACTCACCACAATTCTCTCTAGGCCATCATCTAGATATTAGACTAGCCACGACACTCTCTTCTATTGCCCACACAACACAAATAAGAACTACTCTTTCGTTGCTCAATAATCATTGAAAGTACTCTTCCCTTCTAGCACACTTCAATGTGTGCAGAAAGAGTCCAATCTGTTGTTTGGATTCTACGAATTTCTCAGGATAAAAAATACTTGGCCTCAAAATAAAAAATGAGTAGAAATAATAGGGTTGCAGGTTTGAAGTTGTTGACTCAACTACTCGTAGCATTCCTAAGATAGTTTTTCTCTCAAATCATCCCATTTTTTCACATTTTTCAACAGCAAACTTCCCCAACTTCTATGGAAGCTTATCAATGATAAGAACATGGGAAATTCCTATTATTGTTTACCATAAAAACCATAATGACCAAGGGAAACCATCCCTATAATTTGGGAGCTTGTCCACTCTCCATGCCCAAAAATGGTTGAATAATAGAATGATGATAGAAGACAATTGAAAAAAAATAAAAAAATAAGTTCAATGATGATAGATGCATTGAAAAAACAATAGAAGACAGTTTGTTGCCACTACAAGGAAAACACGATTGGGAAAAATTATCAATAAAATATCTACAATTGACAATGATGGTTTTAGCAGATGTTTTCTATAAATACAAATTTTGGGCAACAAAGGTCCTGTTACCAACCAAACTAATAGCCTCATCAAGGTTCCTCGAGGTGGTAAGGAGATACCACATAGGACAAGTTCCCAATGTCACTGTGGCACGAGTCATTTCCTGTTCAAGCCCAACTCCTATGCTAACAGACTTTGAGATGCTTCCCTAACACAATAACTTCACCCATAAATTAGTAGGCCAATGCCTATGTGATATAGAGGTGAAGATGGGAGTTAATTATTTAATCTAACTAATCTAGAATGATAAATAACTAACAGAAATGATGGAGACTAGAAAAATAAAACCACTCAAGATTCGTAAGATAAATCAACAAATTAGTGCAAAAGAGCGATGAAAGCCCTTACCAATTCTTTAGATGTAATTTTAAGTATATCTTTTGGTAATTTGGATGTACTTTGAGTTGTTCCTTGTTGTCCTAAGTTTTGAGATTTGTAAAATGCATAAATAGAGCATAAAACATTAAGAAATGTGGCCCTTTTGAGGCCTCCCACAAGTGCTAAGCACCTTAGATCACCAAATCTATGAGCTATGAAGCTTGGGAAACAAGCTAAGAGTGATTTCCTATGCCCAAAGCTTTATATCTGCAATAAAATGGTAATTAATTAATTATTTTTTCCATGCATAAGATTTATCAAACAATAGTTCATCTATTTTTCTTGTGGGTCTTTCTTTAATTTCCATTTTAGAGCCTTGGAACAAAGCATTAACTTGGGAGCAACATTGAAATGTTGGCATTTGTCTATTATCAAATATAATTACTTTGTACAGAGTAGAAAAATGCCCCAAAGAATTAGACAGGGAAATGCTCTAAAGGCCTTCACCTCCTTCTTTCTAAACCATTTCTTCAAACTTTCTTCATCAACAGAGCCATTACAAACATTTGAGGCCATTCCAAACATTTGAGGCCCTAGTTAATTGTTCAACTTCCTTCCCTATCTATTGTGCAAAGGGACACTGACTCACAAGATGAGATATAGTCTCTTCTCCTCCCTTACATAAATAACATATACTTGAACACAATTTGCCTCTTTTTTGAGGCATCTCTCATGTTAATACCCTATTCCTAGGAGCTAGACATAAAAATACCTGGACTTTTTTGGGACATTTTTTAACATATTTTTGATCACCACCAAATCTCTCTTTGAGCTTCATCAGAAATCATAGCTTTGTAGCCTAAGTGAGCAATATATACACTTGTATCCTTTCTTTTTCCCATGCCCAATAATCCACCTCATCCTTCAATCAAATATGTGCCTTCTTTGAAGCTACCACTAACATATCCTACTTTCTTGTACATTTACCTTTTATACCCAAAGACTAAGATGTGCTCCATCCTTGATTCCATATAGTAGTGGTGTTAAGTTCCTCTATTTGATTTAAATAGAAAATACCTTTGTCTTCGAAGTGAGCTATTAATTGTAAATTCAATAGTATAGCTTCAATCACCTTAAGATAAGATCTACTTCTACTCTTACCTCCATTCCTTATCTTCTTAGCCAAATTAGTCCATATTATAAAGGGTGAGCAATATCCACCTGGTAAGAAGAATTGGTGGATGAAATATATGCAGCCACATCTAAATTGCTTTCAAATACAACTACCTATACACCTCCAACAATAACATTGAATGCTATGTAGCAAAGTGAATATCTAACATCGTTATAAAATATGCTAATACTTTCCATTGATAGATATTGACTGTGATTTCCATTGATTCAGACTCTTTTTTGATATACTTCGCATCTGTTAAAAAAACATACATAATATACTCTCTTTTTTTTTTTTTTTTTCTTCATGATCACTTTCTTCCACAACTTTCTTTGGTCAACTAATTCCAAAAACTTTCTTTTGATCCCTCCTGCTTTCATAATCTAGAGGCCCATCTGCACCTCATGGGCGGGGACAACACTTCTATCTGACGTCGCGTCGTGATCCGGCTCTGGCGAACAAGTCCTGCGATTTTCTGAATGAACAGCAGCTGGCTCCTCCCTTTTGGAGGCAAGATGCCAACAAAGGACTGATCCAGAACTCTGAGGATCAGAATCATTGAAGAGTCTCATCCATCATTCTGATAATCAGATCCGGCCAGACGTCGCCATCAATCACCATTCTCATCCATGTTTTCAGTAGTGACTTCAAAAAAGATGGCAGCTCTGTAAGCGGATACCCAAAAAAAAATCAAATCCGTCTGAGTAACTTTAAATCTAACGATCGTCCGTTAACGATGGAGATATTAACTAACACAGCCGCTAACTCGCGGCTGGTGAACACCAAAAGGAATTTTAGATATTAACTAACACAGCCGCTAACTTGCGGCTGGTGAACGCCAAAAGAATCGGCTGTTAATCTTCCCGCACAGATTTCTACTTAATTTAAGAAACAAAAATAAAATCTAAGATTAGGAAAATATAGGACAGTAATGTAGTTATCAAGTTAATTTTACTTATATTAATAATTAACGTACACTTTTTAACATACAAAAAAGATAATCTATAAAATCTTAATCTTCAATTTCTTATAACGACCCAAAATATTCTAAACAAATTAAATCCTGTGAATAAAAACCCTCTTTACATGCCTACAACTATAAGATTAAGATCGC
This sequence comes from Picea engelmannii, assembly GCA_009831015.1. NCBI lineage: Eukaryota > Viridiplantae > Streptophyta > Pinopsida > Pinales > Pinaceae > Picea > Picea engelmannii. The sequence goes on along the minus strand of ML847307.1, from coordinate 29,736 downwards.
ATTGTTCCAACAACGCTAGCATTAAATGCAATGCAATGCTATTGTATGTATAATGTTTATAGAATTAGTAAAACCTAAATAAACACAAGGACTCATGTATGTAGTTAGTAACACCTGGTAATTTGGAGGGTTATAATTTCTTTTTGGGATATAAGATTATATTGGTTTATTTTTATTTTTTAAGATGGTGATTATAGTGTAATTGAGATGGTTCTTATAGATATTTTAGAAAAAATAGATGACTAAAATAGTTTGTCAAATTTACTTTGACTTGAATTTTATTCATAATGAAAATTTTAAGGATTCATATTTATTTTAAAGTGTCAAAACTTTGATGAGTTTTACCAATTTTTAAAATTCCAACCACAAAATGTATAAAATTGGGGTGAATCATTTAAAAAATGAAAATTGACAAATTTTCTTTTGAAAAAAAACAATTTTCCATGGTTATAAAGTAGCCATTGAAATTGGTGTTTGAAACCACTGAAGAGGGAGTTTGATGGCTGAAATACATACTATGGATCTCAATGGATAAAACCAACTACCAAGAAAGAAACTTTTAATTCTTCTAATCTATTCCAAAGCTTAGTCTTAGACACTATGTCCAAATATTTTGTAAAGTCAATGAAACAACACATAAAATTGGTTTTATTATTACAACACTTTGCAATATACTAAGTGTAACAAGATGATCCATATTTGAGTGATATATCCTAAATCTATTAACTTTTAACTATTTTCCCATTATTTTTTAGTCATAAGCTAATCTTCTTTTTCAAAATAATTCTATATGAATTAAATAAAAAATCTAATCATATATATATATTATGTTTAGTTTTTTTATTTAATTCATATAAAAACTAAACTATTCAAAATATATAATTAGATTTTCAATATTATAAAATAAAATAATAAAATTTTTAAAAATTTATTAATAAATAATTTTAATAGAAATAATATTTACTAACACAACCACATAATAAAAATAGTTGAATACATCAATAAAAACTTATCTAAAATATTATTATTCAAATACATGTAAAAAAAAAAAAAAAAAACCTATTACTCCTTGTATCAGTTCATTTTACATCCTTATACAAATGTTCTAAGCCATCATAATTATTATACCTCTTTAAATATAATAGAGCAAAGTTTCATTGAAAAAATCTCTAGAACACAACTTTCCAAATATTAATATAATAAAAAAATAAACAAATTTTAATAACAAACTTAAATATTGCTTTAGGTAAAGCCATCTTTATTAATATTTTTTTACCTCTCCACTTGGATGGACTGCACATAGTTGACGATTTGCTCAACATAAGTGCCTCATTTGTAACCTTATATTTGGCACGCACCATTTAAATGTCCATTTCAATGGCCCAAACAAATTAATCAACATAAAATAAAATAATTTTACACTTTGTAGTATTATATAGAAAAGTGTAAAAGGGAAATTGGAAGTTAGCTGTCATTAGTTTTAAGGCAATTAAATTTTTTTACACTTTGTAGTATTATGGAGAAAAGTGTTACAAGAAAGTTCCAAAAGGAAAATTGGAAGTTAGTTGCCATTAGCTTTAAGGTAATAAAATAATTTTATTCTTTGTAGTATTATGGAAAAAAGTGTTACAAGAAAGTTTCAAAAGGGAAATTGGAAGTTAGCTGCCATTAGCTTTAAAGCAATAAAATAATTTTACACTTTGTAGTATTATGGAGAAAAGTGTTACAAAAAAGTTTCAAATGGAAAATTTGAAGTTAGCTGCCATTAGCTTTAAGGCAATAAAATAATTTTACACTTTGTAGTATTATGGAAAAAAGTGTTACAAGAAAGTTCTAAAAGGGAAATTGGAAGTTAGTTGCCATTAGCTTTAAGGCTCTTGTTACCCGGTCTATGTATGTACTCTATTTTCACTATTAAGTAAAGCCAAGAAAGAAGATTATACCTGGAACAAGGTTTTGTAAAATATTCCTATGTTTATTGATTAGTTGTGGGAAGAGTAAATCAATAGTGTTATTTGCTTAATTTTACCCTTTCTTTCTTCCAGGCTACTATGATTGGTAGCATGTCCTCTTCCTTCTCTTCCTTAGATGTAATCCTTTTGAGACTGGTCTCGTCTTTGGTTCCTTCATGGATAGTAATTTTTGAGAGTTCAATTTTGGTTTCTCTTCATGATCTTTAGAAGAAAGAGATTTGTATCCATCATTTTTCGATTTTTAAAATCTAACATGTTTTGTTCATGCAATAAAGTTAATGATTGAAATCTCATCCTTTTACTTATTGTGATGATTAAGAATATTCCGTCCATATAAATCACATATGTAATTAAAAGATGATTAATTCTGGCTCTTTTCAATAGATGAACACTTATGGACCTAAAAATTAAATGTAGTTATACTAATAATACATTTACTAAAACCAACACTCTACCAACACACCAAGATAAACTCTAGACATTTACTAAAACCAACACACAATCAACACTATACATTTACTAAAACCAACATGCAACTAACATGCCAACATAAACCATAAAAACTTAATATAACATGTCAACAAAGCTAAACATTATAATATCCCAAAGACAATTATAATAGGCCAACCTAAACCTTAAAGAGTTAACATAATAAGCCAACATAAATAATTAACAATTATAATACTACAACATAAACAATTAACAGTTTCTTGCATGAGCACTTGTTCATTATCATTTTCCATTATAAAAGGGGGTCGAGAATTTTACCTTATGTGAAATGAAGATTAATTTTAATTTGTGAAATGAACATCAATTTTAATTTCTAAATAAGCAAGAAAGAACAATATTTAATCAAAGAAAAACAAAGATATTCATCTATTCATTTCAGAGTGCATTCCAAAGGTTATATAAAAATATTAATCTTCTAAATTGAGTATTGAATCTCAAACCCTTAATTGGAATTAAGATTAAAATTATTTATCTTTAATTGGAAGAACAAAAACAATGAATAAGTGTAACAACAAGTGTATATGAATTGTTTAACAAATAAAAAAAGACTAAAACACCAATGTTCTTAGTAAATTATGTGTAAAGAGAAACAATGTTCTTATGATACTTGTTAGTCCCTAAAGTTGCACTTAACTGTGAAAGGGAAATTTATGGATAAATTTTTCATTTAGGTTTTGAACTGGTTGAAGGTTGGGTTAAGGATAATGTGAAAAATCTGTCTCAAACATGTAAGAGCAAAAACATATGTCAATGACTTATTAAATGGTAGTCAATGTAATGGATCAAATGGAAAGAGAAATATAAAGAAAGGGGAAATATGTAGGCTTTCAATTTGTCCACTCACACATGAAACTCTTGATCCTAAATATCATTCAAGACACAAGAGAAAAATACTTGAAAGCAAATCTGATTATGAAAAAACAATTAGTAAAGTTTAAACAAGACACATCATATGCATTGCAGAAGATTAACATGCATTCAAGTAGGAAAAAGATAGAAAAATAGACAAGAATTATAAATCTAACCATCATATTGCCTTTAACATTTAGTACCAATTGAAATATATGGTTGTCTTTACAATAGAGTATTCTTCAAAACTGGATAATGGTTCCCAATCCATTCCCTTGATAACTTCTCCTTCTACCCTATTTATATATAAATAATACATATTTATCAAGATCCAAAAGAAATGGATATGAAAACCTCCTCATCTATATTTAGTTTCTTGTTTAAAATCATCAAGGAGGAGATAAAATCTAATCTCCAAGTCGAATTGATGAGGTGGCTTATCAACTGATGTCCATGAGATTTTTTAGGAAAATAAATATAGTAAATTCCTGAAAAATAGGGTCCAAAAATCTCTTCGTATCTCCCAAACTATGATAGTTGTGTAAAAACATAGAGAGAGTTTTGTGAAGGGGCCCATTCCCAACAAAAACCTCTTTTGGTTTCCAAACATTCATCTCCAGATGCTTTGAAACTTCGCCAAAAATTGGTCACTAAAACAGGAAATCATTTATTATGAAATCTCTGAAAAATAGGCCTCAAAGATATATTTGAACCTCTTAAAATGTGATAGTTGTGTAAAAACAGAGAGAGGTTTTTTTGAAGGGGCCCATTCCCAACAAAAAAATGTTTTGGTTTCAAAGAATTCATCTCCATCGTTTCAAAAATTGCTCCTGAAGATAAGGACTAAAACAAGAAAAAAAAATAGAGTATGGCCTGCATTTGATTTCTGTCTTTCTTCTTTTGATCTTTTCTTTGTGTTTTCCTCAATTAAATTTTCCTCCTTAAGAGAAGGATTGAAAAGGGATTTTGAATTTAGTCTGAATTTATCTGTTTCCCTAATATTAGACCTGCTAGGACAATTTACTATTGTTTTACCTTTTCTTACTTTGTTCACTTGCTTAGCTTTATCACCTGCAACTGGTTCCTTTTGTTTATGTTTTGATGTTTTGAGCTGTTGCGTATTAGACCCTCTGAGATGGATTCCTTTACTTTCTTTAGGATAATATTTTGGAACAAGCAAATGACTGTCCAACTTTACCTCTGTTTTTTGCTTCTTTTCACGTGCTTTGGTGATCTTGGCTACAGGGCCAACTTTATTTGAATTTTTTGTTTCTTGCTGTAACAACAACTTTCTTTTGTTGGATATGGTTAGGATTTCTATCAAAAATACTTAAAACCTTTGATAATAGGAATACTTGTAGAATATATTACCACCTGCAAAGCTCAAAAAAACACTCACTTTGAATGAGTATCATAACTGAATCCATGACCTGCTCTTAATCCTCAATGATGTTGGATTCTAGGAAAATATCTCGGGCATTCACTGACATGATCTTGTGAAGTGTGCATGCAAAATGATGATTATTCCTAGCGCTACAAGAATATTGCTATTCTTGTAGCGCCCTTTTCCATAAGCCATAATTCAAATTTAAAATGAGGGAAAGGGCTTATGATTTGATGGAAAGATCCTAAATGTCTAATTATAATCTTAATCACACAAATGCATGTTAAAAACACCCAACAAAGGATAATGCAAGAACTCTTTTAAAACTACAGAGGAATAAAACAAAATGTAAAGTAATGCTAGGAAATGATAGGGTAGGGAAAATAATCTTTCAACATTCATTGAAAAATCAAGTACTAACACTGGCTCCTTCTGGGGATGGAAGCCTCCCTGTGAGGATGCAAGAACATGCAGACCATTGTGCCTAGATTTACTACTACAACATATATCCATGCAACTGGTAAGTTGAAAACAATCTCTTGCATACTGAAACTGCTCATATCCACTGAAAGAAACTAAAATCCAAACCACACACTGTGCCCAAACAACTCTTCAAAGCCCAAAGAAATGGATACCCACCATCAATTTGAAAAGAAAAATTTGGATCTGTACCAGTGTTTTTTCATTGGGCTATGAAGTCAATTATCCATGCTAATCTACAACAAGCTAAAAAAAAATACTTAGATGCGATCTTATTCAACCATCCTAGTCTCCTAACCTGCTAACATCATGTTGATCATGTGTAAGAGAATTTCCAATGAAACCATGAAATCATTTCACTAACAAGATGGTATTCTTCCTTGCACGTAAATAAGAAAATGTAGAAAAACTGAGATTTTTGCAACAAAAAATGAATGGGCAGCCCATACGTACAACTACAATTTTCTTTAATTCCAAATGTTGCAAAACTTTGAATTCGTGAAAATATAAACTCCATGTAGACAACCACATGATCCTGCTAAATGTGTTGCATCTCTAGCTGATACAAGAAGCCATATTGTCGCTCTATGATTTCTGCTCCATTTATGAGAGCATAATTCATTTGAAGATCACTTGTTTTATCAAAAGCATCTAGAAACTGCTCATATTCTTCTTGGATAACATTGTTCAAAAAAACATTACCATCATGAGAATCAAGAGGATGATCCTCATCTTCCATGCCGCCTTCAGATGCATAGCTATCATACATCGGATCCAGCTCCTCATGGATGATGGATTGAATGCCTTCATAAATTTGTTGGTTAGAATTTGTCATATCGTCAATATTTGGATCCAGGACTTCAAATCATCATCATACTCATCAAATAAAGGCTGATTTGAAAAAAGATTGAACTCTGAAAACCGAGGACCTCTACTTCGTGATCATATTGAAAAAATGAGCGCATATATGTTTCTTGATCATCATTAGAATTTTGACCATAAGACACATATGAAACAACATCAAATACATTTGCAATTGTTGGTTTTTCTTCCTCATCTACAGTATGGTCTTCAACAAGAATTTATTCAGTCAACAACTAATCTTCAAACATATTAGGAACAACATTTGTATCATAGTCACTACTATTAGAAACATTTGGATTGATGCCAAATGCATATAAAGTATCATTGTTATGAATTTCAATATTAGAATGTTGAAAATTTTCCTGTTGTAGGACAAATTTAGAAGAAGATGTGGCTGATAATGAATCTTCTTCCTCTTTCTCGATGTAATCATCCTCTTCATCTATACTACTAGAGGAATCAACTGCTAAATTATGAATATATAATGCATATCCCTCACAACAATGCTCAAAAATCCTTTCAACTGGGTAAATCCTCTTGCAATGTGAATAAAAAACATCATGAAAGACCTTCAAAGAGGAAATACTAGAAGCAGAAAGAGTTTTTTACCATTGCCTTGCATAGTCATCCAATGAATACATGAACATTTTCATCAATACATCTTCATGATATATATCCAGCTGATCCATGCATTGATGAAACTCAATCAAATGTAGTGCTGGATTGTCCTCGTCCTTTTCTCTGGACCGTGGAATACAATCTCCCCATATATCTATAGTGGGAACATCAATAGGGAAACCATCAATAGCAGAGAAATTAAATGGTGAAAACCTCTGTGCCAAAATAGCTTCCATAGCCTTCAACATCTTGGATTAGTGGAGTTTCCAATGGATTATTCCTTCATGGATTCGTCAGGTGAATGATACAGTTAGAAAAAGTGTCTAAGTCATGTTCACCATCAAGAGCTAAAATTGATCCTTGTCGTTCTCCCAGGGATAAACACTTTGTGTCTCTGTCCCTGGCAACGACGCCAAAAGATATTAGTCCCCAAAGTTGTACTTAATTGTGAGAGGGAAAACTAGGGCATCATCAAGTTATTGCAATGGTTTTATGGGTAAATTTTGCATTTAGGTTTTGAACTGGTTGAAGGTTGGGTTAAGGATAATGTGAAAAATCTGTCTCAAACATGCAAGAGAAAAAGCATATCTCAATGGCTTAGTAAATGGTAGTCAATCTAATGGATTATATGGAAAGAGAAATATAAATAAAGGGGAAATATGTAAGCTTTCAATTTGTCCACTCACACATGAAACTCTTGATCCTAAATGTCATTCAAGACACAAGAGAAAAACACTTGAAAGCAAATCTAATTATGAACAAACAATCAATAATTTTTTCACTGGCTTACTCATAAACAAGATACATCATATGCATTGCAGAAGATTAACATGCATTCAAGTAGGAAAAAGATAGAAAAATAGATAATAATTAAAAATCTAACCATCCGATTGCCTTTAACATTTAGTACCAATTGAAATATATGGTTGTCTTTTCAATAGAGTATTCTTCAAAACTGGCTAATGGTTCCCAACCCATCCCCTTGATAACTTCTCCTTCTACCATGTTTATATATAAAGAATACATATTTATCAAGATCCAAAAGAAATGGATACGAAAACCTCCTAATCTATATTTAGTTTCTTTTTTAAAATAATCAAGTAGGAGATCATATTTGATCTCCAAGTCGAAATGATGATGTGTCTTATCAACTACCGTCCATGAGATTTTTTAGGAAAATAAATATGGTAAATTCCTGAAAAATAGCGTCTAAAAATATCTTCGTATCTCCCAAACTGTGATAGTTGTGTAAAAAAAGAGAGATTTTTTTGTGAAGGGGCCCGTTCCCAACAAAAACCTCTTTTGGTTTCCAAAAATTCATCTCCAATTGATTTGAAACTTCGCCAAAAATTGGTCACTAAAACAAGAAATCATTTATTGTGAAATCTCTAAAAAATAAGAATCAAAGATATATTTGAACCTCTTAAACTGTGATAGCTATGTAAAAAATGAGAGAGGTTTTTGTGAAGGGGCCCGTTCCCAACAAAAACCTCTTTTGGTTTCAAATAATTATTGTCCATCATTTCAGAAACTGCTCTTGAAGATAAGGACTAAAACATGAAAAAAAAAACAGAGTATGGTTTGTATTTGATTTCTATCTTTCTTCTTTTGATCTTTTCTTTGTGTTTTCCTCAATTAAATTTTCTTCTTTAAGAGAAGGATTGAAAAGGGATTTTGAATTTAGTCTTAATTCATTTGTTGCCCTAATCTTAGACCCGCTAGGACAATTTACCATTGTTTTACGTTTTCTTGCTTTGTTCATCTGCTTAGCTTTATCACCTGCAACTGCTTCCTTTTGTTTATGTTTTGATGGTCTGAATTGTTGCTTATTAGACCCTTTGAGCTGGATTCATTTACTGTCTTTAGGCTCATATTTTGGAACAAGCAAATGACTGTCCAACTCTACCTTCGTTTTTTGCTTCTTTTCCTGTGTTTTGGTGATCTTAGCTACAGGGCCAACTTTATTCGAATTTTATGTTTCCTACTATAACAACTTTCTTTTACTGGATATGGTTAGGGTTTCTATCAACAATACTTAAAACCTCTGATAATAGGAATACTTGTAGAATATATTACCACCTGCAAAGCTAAAAAAAACACTCTCTTCGAATGAGTATCATAACTGAATCCACGACATGCTCTTAATCATCAATAATGTTGGCTTCTAGGAAAAGATCTTGGGCATTCTCTGATATGATCTTGTGAAGTGACACATGCAAAATGATGATTATTTCTAGCGCTACAACAATAACATTATTCTTGTAGCACCCTTTTCCACAAGCTAAAATTCAAATTTAAAACAAGGGAAATGACTTATGATTTGATGGAAAGATCCTAAATGTCTAATTCTAATCTTAATCACACAAATGCACGTTAAAAACACCCCCCCCAAAAAAAGATAATGCAAGAACTCTTTTAAAACTGCAGAGGAAAATGTAAAATAATGCTAGAAAAGGATAGGGCAGGGAAAATAATCTTTCAATAGTCATTGCAAAATAAGTACTAACAATACCTAAATCTCAAATTCCATATATCAATGATAATTTTAACTTATTATTTCTCAAAGTTTAGAAATTTTGCTCACATATAGTTGAAATAAAAATTATAACTTATTAATTTTCAAAATTTCAATGTATTCAAAATTTGTTGTAAACTTTAAGCTTTTCCTTAAATAAAAAAAAAAAAAACTAAGGTTTCTTAAAGATGTCTTTTACAGTAGAAAACTAATGTGGTTAATATTTGGAGCAAAATTTCTAAAACATATCCAAAATTTAAAAGATTTTAGAGAGCTATTAAAACTAAAACAAAACATCACGGAAACAAATAGAAACGTGAAGAAGAGAAACCATGAATCTTGTCGATGGAGAGATCTTACCTCACAACTAAGTGGAGGAAGTCTTTCCTACATCTTGTGAATGGAGAGATCTTACCTCACGTTGGAGTGGAGGAAGTCTTTCATGCCGCTATTAGAAATAGTTGTAGTTGGTAGCGGGTAGCCTATACACAAGTGTTAAGAGAGGGTATTCTTTCAACTCCATCAAATCATTAACCAAGTACACGTATTCATCATTCACAACCATTTTTTCTTCTTTTGGTAGTTGAAGAGTGTTGGAAACATGCTAATCAATTTTTTCATGGAGTCACATGCACATGCATGCATAGAGGTGTGAGTGCAATGTGTGGAGTGTGTGTGAAGAGAGCATGATTGTATGTCTCAGATTGGCTATTGTAATTCTCCCTTGAATAATAAGAATATCGCTAGTGGTTTTTTCTTCATTGGGTTTCCATTTAAATCACTTTGTCAAATTGTGGGATTGTTGTTCTTGATTTTATGCGTGTTTAATCTTGCTTGTTGATACTTTTTTTCCCTCATTAAATTTCCACATAAATCATTGTGTCAAATTGTGAGATTATTATTCTTAGTTTTATGTGTATTTAATCTTACTTAATAATGCTTTGTTTTGCTTCAGCTGCCCAATAAAGAGAGCAGATTTGAGACGTTCCTATCATCCCATCTCAACATGAAGCAATAAAACAAAATTGTTTTATTAAATTTAAACTAATCAACTAAATTAAAATTATAAGCCATACACCCATGGGCTAGGGGCAAAATTGTTTTATTAAATTTAAACTAATCAACTAAATTAAAATTATAAGCCATACACCCATGGGCTAGGGGCCTTTGGTGGGGGTGTTGATCACGCTGTCATAATCAGCAAGTCAAGAGATTATTGTTAAGCTACATATAACTACTATAGCTACAAAAAATGATATGTTAAAGGGAATCCATACTGTAAAACCTGTAATGATTTTGTAGGTTTCGATTAGAAATATATTTTCCTAGTGCAACTATCGAGACTGCACTATCCACGATATATGTATGCATGTGACCGTTGTTGCTCTCCATCTTCCACTCGAACCACCATAGGGTAAATGGATAGCATGTGCATATAGTGAATGAGAGGTATATCCTCCATTTTTAACCACCTTATAGGGTAATGGGTAGTCGTTGTTCTAGGGTAAAGGGTAGTAGCTGTAAATAGTTGGTGACAAAATATGTTTCCTCGCAATTGATAAGTCATTGCATTAATTTTCTTAAGTAAATAAGTTAAGTAATAATAAACATATATTATATATACAAAGATAGCTAATGTTGAAAATCTCATACATTAATTTAAAAAAAGATAACAACCATATTTAAGATTAATTAATCCATGAATACAATTAAATGTTTTTAAATATTACATGACGTTGAACTTTCAAAAGTTCAATAATGACTACAATAAAACACCGGATATCTCGTATATATATTCATGACAAGATCTCTTTTTGGAAAATTGACTACATTCAAACAAACACTAAAAATATTCATTAAGTATTAGTGACCACTGCCTGGTATTGGGATTTCCTAAAGGAACACTGCCTGGTTCTTCCCTTCTGAAGGCCAGACGCCAACAAAGGACCGATCCAAATCTCCGATCCAAGAAATTTAATATTTTTTTTTAAGCTAAAATAATATCAAACCTCTTTTAAAACTTTATAAAAAAGTTTAAATAATTATTCAAAATTGCTAAAGACAAATTTGAACATTCACCACAATCTCATTTTTGCATTTCTAAGTTAGTTATTGTTGAACAATCTCACAACTCTAAGCATCTCATCTACTTCGACAACCAAAATTCTTGCATTTGCTTTCTTTTACAACTAGCATCATTTTGGAAGCTCTTGAAATCCAAAAACATTTAAATAATTTTAATTGAAAAGATGACTATAAATTAAGCTAGTCATGGAAACCCACTATCCATCAACTTACTTTCAATTTATATTTCCATATCTTAATCTTTTCACCAGTTTTTATTTATCCACTAAATTTTTTAACCTTAATTCTTCCAATTTACTTTTGTAAAGTTTTTCTTTTTTGGTATTTTTGTTATTAATTTTTATATTTATTTATCAAATTTATTATTTTCATTTTCATTTTTCAAAATCTTTTAATGCATTATTATTCTAATACCTATTTATTCTTTTTATAATTATTTTATTAATAATAATTCTAATTGTCTCCCCGGATGGGGTGACAGCGCGGCAAAAGCGACCACGTGGCTCCGAGTTGGGACAGGGAGGCACAGCGCCCACCGGCTCACGTCAAGTTCACAGTTAATTCGCCATGAATCCACCCAGGCGCATTCAAATGTGGAGTGCGT
>ML847306.1:28123-53436 GCA_009831015.1 Picea engelmannii | reverse complement strand
AGGAGTGTTTGACATTCTAGACAAGGGAATTAAGCCCTAAATGACACGGGAACACTTAGATCACTTGCATGGAGTCTGCACTTGACTTGAGGATGCTTAGGCCGAGGGAGTGGTCATGTATAAGTGATGGGATTAGTGGAGCACATGGTTTTGGAGATGTGTTGGAGCCTTGGAGCCATTGGAGGAGGAGCTTTGGACCTTGCTTAAGGAACACTCATGCCTTAGATCCTTGTTTGTTTATGACATCACCTTTTGGAGTGGATAATTTCACATGTGTGGACCTACTTGTCAAATATAGGTTGGTTATAAGGATTTAGGCTCACTTTATTAGCTTCCCTTACCTGTCATAGAAATAGAGGAAGGAGAGAGTCCTTTCATCATTCATTCATTCATCATCTTCTGTTAGATACACAAGGTGTGAAATGCATCTCTTTCTCTCTCATTGCAATATTCTTTAGTGTTTTTAGTCTCTTTGTCTTTGAGTGCTAGTGTTATTGGAAGATTCAAGTGAAATTTTAGGGTTAGAGTTTTCACTCAAAGAAGACTAGGTTTTGGTAAAATCCTACTTGGGGAAAATGCATTATTAAGGACGAGAGGAGAAGGAGACACCTTGCACTTGTGGGAGACAAGCATTCAAACCAAGGATTAATTTCTTGTGTTGATGCTTACTAGTTGAAGATATTTGGTGGTGGTTAGGGTTTCTTAGTTTTCCCTAGCTAGGGTTTGAAGAACTACAGATTATACCAGATTTGTGATAAAATTGTGGTATATAAATTTACTTCATTCTTATATATATGTATGTATGTATGTATGTATGTATACATATACATACATACATACATACATATATATAAAGTATCCAACTATCCAAAACTTGCGCAATTGAATATTTGAATTTTAACTTGCATTGTTTTCTTGATTGAGTAATTTCCAACACTTGTTGTCCATGTTGATTTGACATAGCATGGGGTTGTAATTGTTAAATGATTTAAGATATAATTGGAAGATAAGAGAGAAAATTTTCTCTTGTAAAATCTATTATAATAAAGTGATTTTCAGAAATAGTATATGTTTGAAAAAGTGTGCTTGAGGGTTGAAACTTGTTGGCATATGTTTGATATCTTATCCCTTGAGCTCCCTAGTATGTTAGGTTGAAGTGAATTAAATCTTGTCCATTGTTTTCTGTTGTAGATTAATAATTAATATCAGCCCTAAGGATGAAAGTTAATAGGGATTAGATCCAGGAAATCTCTAGTAAGAGAGGTGAAATTACAATTTTGCAATTTGATATCATCATTTCTAATGAAGTTTTTCATGTAGTATTGTTATTTTTTTCCTTTTTTCCTCCATGTTCCCTTCATGTTACATTTTAGCACATGACTTTAAATGCCCCTTTATTTGTTGGGCACATTTCTTCTTCTATATCTCACTCTTCAAAATATTTTTCCGCATTGCCGATTTTATATTTTCTTCCTCCTTTTTAGTACGTTTTCATTGGTTTCAAATGCAACCTTTCACGGATCACAATGATCATTTTTTGTCTATACAGAAATGATTGGTTTTCATTTGTTAAAAACACCTTACCATAATATTCCAACACAAAAAAGGTGTAAAGTTCAAATTTCTCAACCCCCAGTTAAATTATTTATTATATTAAATTAATAAGGTGATAGTATTCACAACTCTCCACCTATGGAATAAACGTAAATTTATTTAAAAGAAATTCTCCAAGTGGCATGTTGGTCTTAATCACTGGTGTCTCTTTCAAACTTCTTATATAGTGACAATGAATTGTTCGATAAACCGGGTATCTCCACACAATTCAAACACTTTAAGGCAATCACTCATACAAATAGATCAAAGATCAATACATCAATGTATTACATGGTTAAAATCCTTAGAGATGGAAACAATCCACAAATCCAACCGATGTGACCACTTGAGACTATATATTAATGCAAAAGGAAAATAATTTACAGACGAGTTTCTCACAATTGATCATTAATAGATGACCTTCCAATCTCTTTAAATAGAGAAGATGGACCAATTGGGTGCTAAGCCACATATCAATATTAAGCGATTAGTATTGAGAGAACATGAACCATATGATAACTTTATGTCTAGAAGATAACCATGACCATCATATTAGATAATTACAATGCATACTAAAGAAACATAGAAAGGAAACATGCTTTACCTAAAACCACATTAGACCAAGTTGATATTAACTAACTCCTAAGTGTCTAAATATCCTAATACCCCCCTTAAGAAAAACTTGGGATAAATTTAAAGGATCTACAAAGGTGACACAATAGGAGAAGGAAGGAGGCATTAGAGCCTATCCTTCGTTATTGACAAACTTTTGAACTCCTAATGTAGAACAAAGTTTGGAAAAGTTCACTTTCATAAGTGACTTTGTGAAAATGTCTGCAACTTAACCATATGTAGGGAAATAGTGCACTTCAAGAATGTGATCTTGAAGAATATTTCTAATGAAGTGCACATGTATATCAATGTATTGGTTGTGATGATGTTGAGATATATCTTTGGTAGATTTGAATGACACTCTGATTATCACACTAGAATGTGGTCGAATGATGTTGTTGGAATCTAAACTCTAAAAGGATCTACCAAATCCAAAGGGATTTTTAACTTGCACTAATTGTTTTTCAATACTCTACTTCTATGGAAGAAAGAGCAAGGGCATGTTGTTGTTTATAATCCCAAGTGTTAGGTTCAGAACCAAGATTGAAAACATAACGTATAATATACTTCTGATGATCAAGGTCACTAGATGAATTAGAATCAATGAAACCAACCAACAAAGGAGTCCCCCTAGAATTGTAATGTATCTCAAAATGAATTGTACCTTGGATACACCAAAATATCGTTTATGCTTATTTTTTATGGCTCTCATTGTGTGATTTCATATACCAACCAACAACACCAACACTAAAATAAATATCATGATAGGTATGAGTCAAATACAAAAGGCTATCGACTAACTTACGATACAAAGTGGAACCTACTTCAAGTGTAGTGCATGTGACAACAAGTTTGACTCCAGACTAGAAGGGAGATGGCATTGGTTGAAAATTTGATGCAGGAGCATCTTTCAAAGTCAACTTAGTAATTGACATTTATAAGGCCTTAGGGATCTATGAGAGGAATTTGGTTTCCTCATCGCTATGGAATATTGTAATTTGTTAAGTTTGTCATAATTCTATAACAATTCCAAGTGTGTTTACGAGAAGAGAGTGTTTTTCCATGCAATGTAACATATATGTTTATTTTAGATATGAAGTTGAAGAAGTTAGAAAATCTAGGGTGAGTTGTAGGATTTTTTGGATATGATCCGATACAAGGAAACAAAAAAAATGTTATTGAGCAAATTAGAGGTTTCTATTTAGATTTAAGGATACGATTTGATCTTTGTGATTGGAATCAATCTTTTCTCTTGTTTGTGCAAATAAAATCCCTGGCGTGAAAATGCAGTAGTGGGAGTAAAGAGAACATAAGAATGTTAATGAAAATATTTTTCCCTGTTCAGACTTGGTGTTCCATTGAATGATTTTGTTTCCCAGCTCGGTGGTTAGATCCGATGTCCGATGGGTTGGTGTCTTGATGGTCGGGTCACATCGAAGAGAAGGTTTGATATATTTCCCGATGGATTGGTGGTATGGTGTTCCGGTGGGTTGGTGGTTCGGTGTTCTGATGGGCCAGTATGGTTCAATGAGACAATGGTCGATTACAAGAGCAGAGAAGGGGACACAAAATCCTATTTTTGGTGGTCCGGTGGCCAGTTAACAGAAGTGTCGAATGACAGATTTCAGGACCGTTAACTTGTAATTCAGAATTGTAGTGGATCTTGCAGATAAAATTGAGATAAAGGATTTGTAGCTAATTTGGGCTGGCATCAAATTTGGTATCAGATCGGAAGCCAAAAAAAGCTAAGTAGAGTTGAGAAATGGCATTTAGAGCCAGAGGAAGAGTGGGTCATGAAGATCTATTGCTAACACAAAAGTGATTGAAGAAATGAGAAATCTCTAGGCATGGTTGGAAGCTGTGGAAGCTACCCAAAGAAGAGGTGTTGACATAGGAGATGTCAGTGACAGAGAAGAGGAATATTCAGAAGGAGAGGCAAAACTTGAAGAAGAAGGTGTTGAAGAAATATTGGTCAGATCTATCATGGGAGTAAGCTCCAGACCAAACACGGAGGTGCCAATATATGAAGGCAATTTGAATGTGGACAAATTGATGGACTAGATTAGTGCCATGGATAAGTATTTCATGTATGAAAATGTAGCAAGTGAGAAGAAGGTAAAATTTGTCGTGAAAAAGGATTAAAGGACACACGTTTCTCTGGTGGGATGGAGTACAAGCTAAGAGGCAAAACAAAGGCAAGACAAGAATCAAAAGTTGGGACATAAAGGTAGCAAATTTGAAAGGTAAGTTCATGCCCAAAGATTACCATCTCAATAAACAAATGCAAAATCTGAAGCAGAGAGGTATGTCAGTTAAAGAGTACACTAAATAGTTTTATAGATTAAATATTAGAGTTGGTCACATAAAAGAAAACCCAGAAAAAGTAGCTAGATATCTTAATGGACTAAGATATGATATTTAGGATGAAATTGGCATTTTATCTCCAAGTATTGTTGAGGAGGAATATCAATTTTCTCTCAAGGCAAAGGAAAATTTGGCAAGGAAACAAATTCAAAGAGGAAGAGGTCGGAGTCCAACAAGAGGTAGAAGACAACAATGTGGCAAAGGAAGATTCCTGGCTCAAAAAGAAGAAGCCAACAATTCACACCAACAAGAATAATCATTAAAAGGTGTTGATTTTAGGGGAAGAAGACCTTATCAAAGAGGTAGGGGTTCTCTTATCATATGTTATAGATGCAATAAATTTGGGCATAGATCTTATGAGTGTATAGAAAACAGTTCCAAAAGTAGAGGAAGTACAAATGTTGTGCAAGCAGAGGAAGAAAGTGTGAAGTCACTTATGCATGAGAATGGACCAAAGGTTGAAGAGTCTTTTTTTATGAAGAGAGTTTTGATGAAGCCAATGAAGAAGATTAAAGAACCTACACAGAGATATGTAAAGCCAAAGGTAAATGTTGTAAAGTCATTATTGATAGTGGCAATACTGATAATTTGGTGTCTATAGAAATGGTTGAAAATTTTGGTTTCAAGAAGACAATGCACCCTATTCCATACAAAGTGTCATGGTTGCAAAAGGAACATTATTTTTTGGTTAATAAGCAATGTGAAGTGGAGTTTCATATTTGAAGCTACAAGCACAAGGTACTTTATGACATTATGCCTATGGGTGTGTGTCACATTTTGTTGGGTAGACCTTGGCAATATGATAGGAAGACAATACATGATGGAAGGAGCAACACATACACTTTTGAGAAAAATGGAGAGAAGCATACACTCTTACCATTAAAAGATGAAGGCGTAGCTGAAGAAATCAACCCTAAGGTACTGCTAATTAGTGGAAAATAATTTCTACAAGAAATTAAAATTGGGGAGGCACATTTTTCTTTAGATGGTAAGCCCAAGGCAATTCTTACTAGCACAAATTTAAATGATTTTCTTGAAGAAGTTCAAAATTTGTTGGATGAGTTTGTTGATATTGTGGTTGATGAGTTTCCAAGTGAGTTACCTCCCATAAAAAGCATCAATCTTCATATATATTTGATTCCAAGGGCTAATCTTCCTAATAAGGAAGAATATCGAATGAATCCAAAGGAGAATGAGGAGATTAAAAATCAGGTACAAGAGTTTCTGGATAAGGGCCTGATCGAGGAAAGTTTAAGCCCATGTGTTGTTCAAAGAAAGATGGAGGATGGAGAATGTGCACATATTCCAGTGCCATAAACAAAATTACAATCAGGTACAAATTTCCATTACCCCGTATTAATGATTTGATGGATTGTTTGAGTGGTGCTAAATATTTTTCAAAATTATATTTGAAGAATGGGTATCATTAGATAAGAATTATAGAAGGAGATGAATGGAAAACAACTTTAAAACAAATGATGGGTTATATGAATGGTTGGTAATGCATTTTGGGCTAAAAAATGCTCGTATCACTTTTATAAGGTTGATGAATGAAGTGCTTAAAGAATTTATTGGCAAGTTTGTCATAGTTTACCTAGATGATATCCTGGTCTATAGTCAGTCTAGAGAAGAACATTTGGGACACTTTAGATTGTTTTGAATAAATTGCAAAAAGAAAAACTACTAATCAATCTGAAAAATTGCAGTTTTGTGACACAGAGTTAGTGTATTTGGGTTTTGTGATATCAAGAGATGGCTTGAAGATGTATCAAGAGAAGGTCAAGGCTATAATAAATTATCCCACCTCAAGGAGTATTTTTTAGGTAAGAAGCTTTCATGGTTTGGCAATTTTTATAGAAAATTTATCAGAAATTTTAGTGGAATATGTGCTTCAATTGTGGAGACAATTAAAGGAATCAAAGAACCATTTAAGTGGACAGAAGCAAGTGATAAGAGTTTTATATTATTAAAGAAAAAAATTACAGAGAAACCAATTTTATCATTTTCGTATTTTAGTAAGCTCTTTCAGCTTGAATGTGATGCAAGCGGGACCGTAATAGGTGCTATTATAAGTCAAGAAAGAAAAATTGTTGCTTACTTTAGTGAAAAATTAAATGAGGCTAAACACAAATATTCTTCATATGATAAATAATTTTATGTCATCGTTCAAGCATTGAAGAAATGGAAACATTACCTCATGCCTAAGGAATTTGTCCTTTATATTGATAACCATGCCTTGCAATTTATCAATGGTCAAACAAAATTAATTCAGAGGCATGTTAAGTGGGTTGAATTTTTGCAAAAAATTACCTTTGTTATCAAACATATAAGTGGGGAGTCAAATAAAGTAGCAGATGCATTAAGCATAGTCAATTTAATTTTGCATGAATTTAAAATTAATGTCTTGGGGTTTGATGATTTGAAAGAGATGTATAAGGATGATGCAAATTTTAAAGATGCTTATGTAGTCTATGAGATTCTAGTAAGAGAAGACAAAAGTCCATGGTTGGATTATATGATACAAGAGGGATTATTATTCAAAGGACACAAATTATGCATTCCAATATGTTCAATGAGAGAATTGTTTTTGAAGGAAAAGCATAGTGGAGGATTAGCGAGACATTTTGGACAAGACAAAACATTTTCTCAGTTAAATGCATTTTATTTATGGCCTAGTATGCAAGTTAATGTTAAAATGTTTGTTGAAAGATGCAGGGTATGTCAGTATGCAAAGGGAAGGAATCAAAATGTTAAATTGTATCATCCATTTCCAATTCCAAGCAGACCATGGGATTCTATGAGTATGGAATTTATGCTAGGATTGCCAAGAACTCAGAAAGGTAATGATCCAATTTATGTGGTTGTTGATAGATTCTCAAAAATATCACATTTTATAACTTGCACAAAGATGAGCAATGCAACTAATATTGCAAATTTATTCTTTAAAGAAGTGGTCAGATTGCATGGATTGCCAAAAAGTATTACTTTTGACAAACACAAAAAATTTGTGGGTCATTTTTGGAGAACTCTATGGAAAAAGTTAGGGACCAATCTCAATTTCAGTTCAACATACTACCCACATAATGATGGGAAATCATAGGTGGTAAATAGAAGTTTGGGAGATATTTTAAGGTGTCTGGTAGGGGAGCATCCCAAGCAGTGGGATCGGGTACTTGCACATATAGAGTTTGCATATAATGATTCACCTAATAGAAGCACATGGTTAAGTCCATTTCAAATTTTATATGGAATGCACCCAAGGGGAATTTATGAATTATGAAATTTAGGAAAATAAGAAATGAGAAGTGTTGACGGTGAAAATTTTGAAACAAGTATGTAGGAACTACATGAGTGAGTCAAGCATCAGCTTCTGGAAAGCAATAACAAATACACACATAGATTAGACTTGAAGAAGAGACATCTAAATTTTGAAGTTGGGGACTTGGTTATGGCACACCTAAGAAAAGAAAGATTTTCTAAAGGGGAATACAACAAATTGAAACTTAAAAAGATTGGACCCTGTAAAGTGTTGAGAAAATTTTCCTCAAATACTTATGAAATAGAACTACCAAGTAACATTGTTATTTTTCCAATTTTTAATGTATCATATTTGTACCCCTTCAAGGAAGCAATGAACATTTTAGCAGATGCACCTGTTAATGACAAAATTCAGACCATTGAATCGAAGAAACAACTACCTACAGTACATAAAAAAATAGATTGAATCATTTTTGGACAAGAAGGTAGTGAAGAAGACAAGGGGTAAATAATACTTTCAGTACTTGGTCAAGTGGAAAGGAAAACCACTTGAGGATGCCATGTGGATGAAAACAGAGGAAGTTTTAAAGTATGGCAAAATTATTGAAGAACTCATGGAACAAAGCCCATATTGAACATGTTTTCTTCCTCAAGAGTCTGATGCATAAGCATATTTCAAAGTTGAGGATTTATGAGAGGAAGTTGGTTTCCTCATTGCTATGGAATAATGTAATTTGTTAAGTTTGTCATAGTTCTAGAAAAATTCCAAGTGTGTTTACGAGAAGAGAGTGTTTTCCATGTAATGTAACATATATGTTTATTTTAGATGGGAATTTGAAGGAGTTAGAAAATCTAGGGTGAGCTGGAGGATTGTTTGGATTCGATCCTATACAAGGAAACAAATCAATTGTTATTGAGCAAATTAGATTTTTTTTTTTAGATTTGAGGATATGACCCAATATTTGTGATTGGAATTGGTCTTTTCTCTTGTTCGTATAAATAAAATGCCCATGCGTGAAAATGCAACCATGGGAGTAATGAAAACAAAAGAATGTTAATGAAAACTTGTTTTCATGTTAAGACTTGGTGTTCCATTGAATGATTTTGTCTGCTGGCTCAATTCTTTGTGCATTATTAATTATTCTATTCATTCTGGTTTTGTTGGAATTAATAAATTGTATGGCAGCAGGGAAATCACCGAGGATAAAATTTTGATGCTTGGACTCATTCGAAGGATAAATCTAGCGGAACCGTTATCTTTAGTGGACTCCAATTCAACCAGATAAGGTATTAAACCCTTCAAATGAAACAAGTGTTTAGTTTCCCCAGTGGGATGGTGTCCGATGTCCTAGTGGTTGGGTCACAAAGCAGAGAGGTCCAATAAGTTTCCTCGGTGGGCCAATGGTCGGGTGTCTTGGTAGTTGGGTCACAACACAAAGAAGGTTCGAGAGATTTCCCAGTGGGCTGGTGGGCCAATGGTGGATTAACAGAGTGGAGAAGGGGATGTGAATTCTTATTTTTAGTAGTCTAGTGGCCGGTTAACAAAAGTGTCGAATCATGGATTTTAGGATCGTTAACTTGTAATTTAGAGTTGTAGTGGATGTTGCAAATTAAATAGAGATAAAGGATTTGTAGCTAATCTAGGTTGGCATCAAAATATCCCATGTGAAAGTGGTGAAGAAGGTCACATTCATACTTAGACTGGGAAATGGAAATTCCTTCCTTGGTTTGAAAGACTTGGAGGCCAAGAAAATAATGCAATTGTCCTAGACCCTTTATTCAGGTATTTTTCTAGCCCTTATTGAGCTTGCAATACCTTGATTGAGCAGTTAAGCAATCCCTCCATCGAGGTATTTTTTGGGATCCAATGGACCCTCTATTGAGTTCCTAATAGGGGTTAAGTAAACCCTACATCGAACCTTAGAACCTCATTCAAGGTTTAGTCTTGGATTGAGGTCTTGTATTTTAATATAATAAAACAAATAGGTCATTAGGCCTTGTTTCATTTCAATGCCAATCATGATAAAAAACCTTGACTTAGCTTCAAAACTCAATCCATCATTTTCTCTAGTACCTCACTCCCACATCTACAGTGATCACATCCACACGATGACATCTTCACTAGGAGGTAGTTTTTTTTTCTATTTTTTTAAAAATAAATTGTAAAATTTATACAATCAAATTTTATTTTTTTGGTTTAAAATTTGTCAATCATGTTAAAAAAAACATGGTATTCCCACACAGGATGAAAACCTTCAGTAACCACTCACACAACTAGATCAAAGATCAATACACTGATGTTTTTACATGGTTAAAACCCTCGAAGAGGGAAATAGTCCACGACCCTAGCTAACGTGGCCACTTGAGACAATATATTAATGCAAAAGAAAAATAGTTTACAAGAGAGTTTCTCACAATCAATCATAAAAAAATGACCCTCCATGCTCTTTAAATAGAGATCGTGGACCAATCGGGTGCTAAGCCATGGATCAATGTAGTCATTAAGATCGAGGAGAATATGAGTCGTCGAATAACTCTATGTCTATAACATATCGTGACCATTAGATTATATAACTGCAAATGCATACTAACACGTACTAAAGAAACACACTTTTACCTAAATACACATTAGACCAAGCTAACCTTAACTAATTTCTAAGTGTCTAAATATGTGAACAAATCGATAACAATGATGTTGTTGAAACTTAATTTTTTGTTGAAATTTTATCAACCACCATAATTTATGCTACTATTTTTATTTCTAACCATGTATTGGCTAGCATAAATGTTGTATATTTTTTAAATCCTCTAGTGATGCACGGAGGATTGAAAACTATACATCAATATATGGATGAAAATATAAATGTTATTATTTTTTCCAAATTTATTTAGTTGGAAATAATCAACTAGAAGTGTAAATGTTGCCAACTTTATTTCAAACTGTGTATCGACAAGAAGAGATGCTACCATATTTTTTTAATCCTTTGGTAATGCAAGGAGGATTGAAAATTATTAATCGATACCTCTAATTAAAAATTAGCATGGTCAAACACTACAACTCCCAAACACAAGTTTTTTTTTTTGTAGGATTATATAAATATTTTTCTAATTCCTTTTGTTGATAAATGAATCAGTTGAGTTTATATTTCTTATCTCTACAAATTTCTACATTTATTCACCTACAACCCTCAAAAAACATGATTTTCCTATCACAATTCCCACCAAAAGTCCAACTTGAGTTCCCCACAACCTAGGGATGGGATTTTGATCCAAACGGATATTAGTGGCTATCCACCTATTCCACTAGCTCAAAACATGGGTTTTCATCTTTGGCATTTTTTCTATAGTTTTTCGGGTCCTGAACTTTCGGGGCCATTTTGAGGCTCTAAACGAAAATTTTGGGATCGTCAACGCCTAACATGTAGAGGAAGGTAGATGCTAGGCTGAATGAAATGTGTTTTCCTCGTCTAGACCTTTTCAACTAGCTATTGTGCGCCACAAACAAAGATTGTATGAAAAAGTTCCGCCCTCGGGAAGTTGGCATATCAACTACCCCCATCAGGGCCCACAAACCTTTTGGCATTTCATCTTTCGGGGTTAGGGTTTTGGATTTTATTTATGTTAAAAAGGCATATGGAGCCTCATTGTAAACATCATATTCTTGAGAATGAGTGTAGCCATCACATCTCTTCTCAAATATAAGTTGCCACCATTCTAACAAGTTCATTCACTCTGTAATTTTATAGTTTATGTACATTTCTTTCATTAATAAAAATTGTGCAGTATTGTATCTTCGTGTTTCTGGTTATATATCTGTGTATTTACTTTTCATATTTCCTCCTTCATTTCGTTCTCAAAATAATCCGAATCATATTCCATCCTTATGAAATTGTTTGAATACATTCCTAAAACTATGAAAAGTATTTTATCCTATAAGCCAAAGTGGCTGCAACCTATGAGTCAAATTACATTCTAGTAGAAGTGGCTTTATGCATGTTTGTATAGAACATATTGTGACTGTTGGAATACCTGACTACAAATGCATACTATAGAAACACACTAAGAAACACACTTTTACCTAAAGCCATATTAGACTACTTTGACCTAAAGCCATATTAGATCAAGTTGAACTTAATTAACTCCTAAGAGTCTAAATATCCTGATAGTGTACATTGATCCTCTTTTATTTGGATAGGGAAGGGGTGAAAGGGGAAAACCTAGGCTTAGGCTAATTAATCTTATTTTTTCCACAATTATGTTAGTTGTTCATGGCTTGGGTAGAGTAGTTGGGCATGGTATCATTAAGGATACAAATTTTAGAGTTGGGATTTGCAACAATATATTTTTTAGGGGTATTATAAATATTATTGGTAAAACATTCATGCATGGGATACCCATAAGCCTTGTAAAATTTGCAATATGCAATTCCATTGAAGGAATTATGATTAAAAAACATAGAATTAGGTTTCAAACCTTAAGGTTACTGAATAAATAGAAAGAAAATAGTATTTTCCATTTTCTCTTCATGCACAATTTATGTAGTTTTGATGACATTGTCACCCATTTCATTCTTGTTAGATCATGTAGCAAAAGGGGAAGACACTTGTGGACCCATGTTAGGTGGCATGCCAAGAAAAGAGATGAGGTAGGGATCTACCATGTACTTGATATGAAATATTCAACATCCAAGCATTTGGACACTACATCTTTTTTGGAGATAGGATAGCCATGAAGGATGTCAAGGAAACTATTGGGTCATAAGTCATTAATGAGAAAGTGGTATGCCTACTTTAAAGTGAAGAAAGTTTGGGTAGAGTGGATATATATGCATCGTATTTAGATAAAGACAAACTTCAATTTATTTTCACCCTATTTGATGGTGAAAAAGGAGTGCATTCCTAGTTCATATGGGTGGGAAACATTCAAGTAAATGGAAAACTAGTCAACCAACTATTCAAAATTGTAGAAAGAATCCCAGGGAGGTAATGGAACCATCACAAGGATTTCCATGAAGAGATATATATATCTTTAGGAGGTTGTGATTATATGTGATGTACTCAATAAGTGTGATGATGAAGACATCCACATGGGTTACAAGATCTTGGAAATTTGTTCCATTGAACATGGGTGCCATCAAGTAGAACTTTAATTTTAGTGCATAATACCATAGAAATTAAAAAAAAAAAAACATATTTGTAAACTACAAATAAAATACTTGAAAACAATTACTTGGTCGAAATGATATTATTCGCTATATGTATCTCTTTTCAAAGTAAATGTCTAATTCTTAATGAAGCCTAAATTGATAAGATTGTACTTGACTCAAATACCTTGTGAGATTGTCAAAATTGGAAAGCTTGGCACCTAAACCTATGAGAGTGTTTGATATATTTATAAATATTTTGAAACTTCCCCATGAATTATAAAATAGGTATATCATACTCAAGCAAGTCAATCCTTTTAGGCACCACACTTGAAGAAGAGGATGGATTCATAGTAACATATTCATATCCTCCTTCGCGTGACCATGATATTTGACAATCCAGGGTGTGCATGTTCCATAGGAAAATTCCCATGGAATAATGTCAAATTACCAAATTCAGGGCATTTTCTCCCTCCTACACATATTTTACTAAAAAATATCTTTGGGATTCCATCTGCATAATATCATTGAAATAAAATCACCTTATCAATGTCTCCTATAGAAATATACAAATATGTTATAATAGAACCATAATTCAACATGGTACTAACAAAAACAAGTGTCATGGACTTTGTTAGGCCTAACATACCATGGTTTCAATTTATCAAACATGTTAATGGAGATCTTGACATTATGATCACTTTCTTGAAATTCCTTGAATAATGAAATTTGTGTCATCTCCATAGCGTGCTTAGAATACACATTATACACGCCTCTAGATAAGCACTGCCATAAAAAATGATTCCTATGTGGTATAGCATGAGAATCGATTTCCCAATAGTCTACCATGTTATCTCTAACAACGTTTTGAAGTCTATCTTGGAAGGGACGCCCGCAAATAAAATCCCAACAAGAAACTTCATCATTTTCATCTATACAAACCCTGGATTTAGTATGACTTTTAAATGTTTTGCTTGAAACATGCAACAACTTTGACATCATTGTCACCATTTGACTACTTGAAGTTCTTGGTGTGACAGCAAAATTTTTAATTTCCTTTCCAGTAGCTTGGATATTGACATTTATTGATTTTCAAAATGAAGATAATTCTTTCGATATATTTTTGGAGCCATCCTTCCTGTATTTGTTTCCTGTCCAATGAGCATTTGTTTCCTTTCCAATGAACTAGTTGGCTCCAGATATAATCTTTCTTGCCAACAGAAGAGAACAAAACAATATAATGGAAAGAAAGCACATGTGGAGGTGTTCAATGCAATTCATTCAATTCAACTAGGACAGGTCAGGCCGATAATGTTGATGTTGCGAGAACCAACCTTGGAAATATTCTATGACTAGTTAGGACAACTAAACAATCAATCGGGGTCGAGGGTTAGCTATACTACATTCTTAGGTGTGTTATCACTGAAATTTCATCTGCAAATGGTTACAGGAATCCAGCATCTTCAAATAGCAATTAGTTCACCCATCGACCAAAATTACCAAAAAAGCATTTCCAAAAGGTCCAAAACTATAGAACCAGTTAAAAAATCAGGATGCACTATGACTATATAGGGCGTGCGTGCACATGCGGCATCAAGAAAAGTAGGAAAAGCACACATGCGCACGATGCGCGACCGTGGATGCTAAAAGCTGTGCACACCTGAGAACGGTGCATTTATGATGTTGGTCGCCCTCCCACCCACTTCTGGTTTAGCTTCCAAGTCGATTTGACATCCAAATCTCGGCTGGATCCGGCTGGGTGGCTGGTCAAAGACCTAAAGGTGCCCTAAATAGCCCCTTTTCACACTAAAAACTGGTTGTACAATACCTCAAAGTGGTGTTATAAAACAAGGCCATGGGTGCACTACATCTTTAAGGAATTCATTTGCAAGGTTATGTTGCTGCTATTCTCTTGGGGAAACCTCTTTTCTCATCAAGGGCATACTAGCACCATTCCATTTGGGCAATCCACACCACCTTTTGAGTGGGTTAGCTTGAGATTCTTTCACTATTTCTTTCAAGATTTCAAGTTGTAAGAAGAGCTCAATCTTGGGGGTCCAAGAGCCCTCCCTTGGAGGAAGAAGGGACCCAAAGTCCCCTTTCTCTTTGGTGTTTTCTTTTCACTAATACAATCCTTTCCATTGGTGACATGAGTCTTGTTTGTTTCTTGTTCTTATGTCCTTATGCACAATAGTTTAATTTTTTTTTCCTTTCCTAGTTTAATTCTTAGCTTAGTCTTTTATGTTTATTCTTCTAACCCTTTCCTTTACTATTGTCTTGCTTAGCTAAACCAACTAAGCTTGTAAGCACCTATGTTTTGCTCATTTAGGTGACGAAAGAGGCACAACAGATTGGTGACTCCACTGGGGAAAGGTATCAATTTCCTACCCCACTTGGGTTATTTTAGCTCTTCTTTTTACTTATTTAACCTGCAGGTACCATAACCGGCCCAAGCCAACCTGCAAAACATCAAATTCAAAGCTGAGTTGAGAGAATTCCATTTGAAATTTTCTTCATGGCCGTGTGACAGTTGTGCGCGGTTTATTGGCACACAGTTGTGCATCGTGTGCATGTGCGCCAAAATCACTGCATTACTCAACACCTTCTGCGCACCTTCGCTCAAATTCTTTTTCAGTTTGCGCATTGGTGCTCAAAGCGCCTCTGTCTAGTCTGAAACTCGTGCACCTGTGCAAAAAAACACACATTGTAAGCTGTTTTATGATCTGTTGAAGGCCCATAGCCTTCTTAAAGATGATTCCATGCATGTTGTAATCTGCACCACACTTACATTCCCTCTCATATAAAGGGATTAGTCAAAACACATAGGCACTTAGGGGTTAAAAATCATTATTTTTCCTCTTTTTGTTGTTTATTTCGCCACATGGATGGCTTGCTTTGACTTAAAGTTGGAATCATTCTACATCGCATATAAAAATTGCATTGGGACTAGAAATTGGATATCAAACGTTGAGTATGCTCTTCTCTCGTGCTCCAAAGAGATCTTGAGAATCAGAAAGAGGTTGAAAGACAATTTCATCTCCCTTAAAAAGATAAAATCTTTAGGAGATGACAATAGCCCCCTCGAGACTCCTCTTAGTTTATTTTTCAAACACATATCAAGATTGTAACGAGCCCATACATGCCCACATGCTACAAAGATAGGATAGTGTTGAAATTTTCTTTCTTAGATTAAATCACTAGGGAAGTTTAAAGGTTTTCTAACGGGCCCATACATGCCCACATGCTACAAAGATATGATAGTGTTGAAATTTGCTTTCTTAGATTAAATCACTAGGGAAGTTTAAAGGTTTTGTAATAGGCCCATACATGCCCACATGATCACAATCTAGGATAGTTTTAAAGCTTTCTTAGATTAAATCACATTAGGGAGTTCAAGGAATAGTAAAGGACCCACATGTCCACATGCTAGTTTCCTAGGGACTTTTGAATTCCGCAAGGTTGTACCAATGACATTTAGTTAAATAGGTAATCAAAGACTTGTAAGGACCAAGCGAAGTCCACATGCAACAAGGTGACACCTAATTCATTAAACATTGGCACACTTTCACTCATTCACACACAAAAGTCACTTCTCACTCACATAGTTTTCATCTCGAAACGTGGAGGTTGAAGTAAGTTTCCTCCAAAGGGATTCTGAAACACCCCACCCTTTTCTTGATGAAACTATCCACTGCCACTTAATTTCAATGAGATTGGCTCACACCCCCAATCTCTCAAACAACCACATCTAATTTTTTTCTAAAAACTCACTAAGTTTTCCTCCATAGGAGGTTCCAAAAGAAATCTTTTAGTCTAGGTAGGATTTCGGGGATAGGCATCCAAATAACTCCCCGTTATCTGGTTCTCACATTTTCAAAACAATAGAAGTTGTCAAATAGGGAACTTTAAATCCTCCAAGTCAAGTGTTCCTAACACCATAAGGCAGGAAGATACCTGTGAAGGGGTTGATGGCCGAGGTCCGGTTGTTCTATGCATCCCCCCTTGAGGCACCCACCTCTTGGATGGGATCCAGTCCATGACCCATTTATTAGGCCGAAAATCTAAATGTCGCACTTTGACCAAGGTACCTAGTGACCAAATTTTAGGACATCTACCCAGGTGGCAATTGTGGGTTGCAATTGCACCTTGATCGGATTTTGTGTGGCTATTGGGAAATATCACCAGTTCTTTCGGGATATGCCCCCTCTACCCCTCATTATAAATGATTGCTTCATCCTTCACAAGTTTCTCTTCTGGTGGCTTCAGACCCCACTGTCGAGTGCTATTGGAAGGTCCAGTGCTATTTTGAGAGGAAGGATGTTACGTCTTTTAAGACATGAGCATTTGTTTTCTTTGTTCCCCCATGCGGGCAAAATCCACCTACCCACATATATGCTTCTTTATCAAAACACTTTATGTATGATGCCCTTCTGATTACATTTGATTTGGATATCTATCGTGTAAAGTTCAAAAATTGCAGCAAAGGCTCTTGTTTATTTATTGCTCTCACCACCATTCACACACATTCACTTAGCTATTCGAACATCATAGGGGACCCACATAACCCTTGTCATTCCAGATGCTTGCTAAATCTCTCTCCTATTCGAGGGGGAGTTCCTAGTCTTGCCAACTCATCGACTCCACCTTCTCACACTCCTGTGAGTGCCACTGTCTTGGGATCAAATTTTCTTGGTTCCACCTTACTTGGGTCCAATTCCCAAGGTCCACCTTCCACTTTCTCTCCTTTACATGGAAGCGGGGGGCCAACTTCCTCTCAAGGGGGAAGTACAAACCCACCTAGTCCCCTCCAAGGGTCAGGTACTCAGAACACTCACACTATGGCCAGAACTAATCCAACGCCACCACCCCATATGCCATATTTAGCTTCCCTCAACATATTGGATCTGACTAAACTCACCAATCATCCCATATTTCACAACCCCACATGGCCTGCAATGCCTACCAAACTCCCTTCAGACATCCCCAAGTTTGAAGGAAAAGCAGGATATGATCCTGCCAACTATATCATGACATTTCACCTATGGTGTTCTTCAACCAACATCATGGACGATTCCATCCGATTGAGGTTATTTCAATGTACACTCATTGGCCCATCCACCAAATGGTATGTCGAAGAGAAATCTGGGTCCCACACGACTTTTGAATCCTTGGCCAAAGCATTTTTGACCTTCTTTCAATTACCCGTTCGTCATGACAATGGCCTTGAACTACTCTTAGATTTCAAACAAACCACCTCTACACATATTTCCGACCACATCCATGAATGGCGTCGGCGACGTAGCCTCTGCAAAGCTGACGCTACCCCCCAATAGTGTCTCAATTGGTTCCTCAAATCACTTGTTTCCCTCCTTGCCAAAGATGTGGCTGCCACCTTCCCCCAGACTGAAGGAGAAGCCATTAGCAAGACCTAACAGTTTGAACTCATCTACACCCAGTCCGGATACCTATACACGGTACTCCCAGACACCCCAAGACCCATTACGTTTGTCCAAGACAAGCCTGGGATGTCTCACTCAGCAGACAGATTGATTGGTAACACTACACACCACAACCCACTGCCTCGACAACCACCCATGTATGGCACACCTCAATATCCATCGGCATATGGAGGAATCCCTTATTATCCTCCTCCCCCTTATCAACAACCATTCCCTGTTGCCCTGCCTCCACCCATAAGTGGACCCCCTCCGTCACCCCTAAACCACCCACCTATCCAACCAAGTGTCAGTACTCCCTCTACCTCGGCCTATATCCTAGGCACTAGTGAAAGTGCCACACCCTCCTATGTACCTTATGGAGCATCGCCTCAACATAATCTGTACTTTCCATTTTCTGCCCCCCCATAGCCTATGGCTTCACCACAAGGACCATCACATGATGGGGTTAATTTTGTTCAACACTCTCCCATTCAACAATATCAAAATTTTGAACAGATGAACACGGAAAATCCACCCCATCAATCGAACAATACGAGAAAGAAAGGAAAAAATCGGAACAATAATAATCCAGGACCAGGAAGAAACCAGAACCAACCCCAGCAGAACCAGTCTACCAGGGGAAACCAAAACCAGAGGAATCAAAACCCACAAGGGGGAAAAAACAACAAATGTCAAGGAAGGAACAACACCAATGTTAGGACCACCTTCCCTTGTGCCATTTGCGGTGAGTTTGGTCACTATACTCACCATTGC
The DNA here is from genome assembly GCA_009831015.1 of Picea engelmannii. Classification (NCBI taxonomy): domain Eukaryota; kingdom Viridiplantae; phylum Streptophyta; class Pinopsida; order Pinales; family Pinaceae; genus Picea; species Picea engelmannii. The sequence continues at coordinate 34,254 of ML847306.1, read as the reverse complement.
CCCCAAATCGCTGACTTTAAAAGGATGAAAGATTATGTGAATGGACCATGTCCCTCAGCACCGCTTGCACCTCAGCAGGCCCTACAATAGTATTTGCAACCACTGCCTCCAACTGTTTTTCAAAACCCCTTTCCATACCAAGGTGTGATGAACACTCAACAAATGATCAACCCTACCCCACTACAAATGGGGTAATATCCAAACCCGGGCGCCACTCAACCCGTGAATTCGGTTGATCGCAGTGTCCTCCTCACCAGCAAAGAAATTCTTTTGCAAACCCGCAACCGTCAATATGGTATGCCTCCCGACTCTACCCCAACCACCTCATAAACACTGCTAGCTACTATAGGATAACCATTGATGATTCCACGTCCTAACGCGGAACCCATTCCTCGCATACCACATATGCCTTTACGACGAAATGTACACAACCCTGATGCTAGGGCTGGTCATAATTATAGTCTGGTTGATGACTTATCCCAGTCTCCCGCAACCATATTTGTGTTGGAGGTCCTCCAAACCTGTCCATCACAACGAAAATCCTTTCTTTCTGCCTTGGGGGAAGTCGACACAACTGACATGCAACTGATCACATTTGATTCAGATAACGAAGAACCACGTCTTCCCGCCAAAATAGCCTTCCAGATACCAGTTAATATCTAGAACACCACAGTTTATTGGTGTATCATCGATGAAGGTGTATCCACCTACATCATGTCTAAACATGTATGGCAGAAAATTGGCTCCCCTGAGCTATTACCCTCTACCATCACCCTTCGAGCTTACTAAGGTCGACCAACATCTTCTACAGAATTTGTCAAAATGTCCCCATAGAACTTGGGGGAAAAACCATCCTCATTGACATTGAAGTTATCGATGCCTAGCTTGATTACAATATCTTGTTCGGACGCAACTACATGTATGCTATGAAGGCAATCGCTTCTTCTGTGTTTCGTACAATGATGTTCCCCCATAATGGGAAGATCGTCACCATTGACCAACTTACACATTACAAGCCTAACCATTCTGCCAACATCGATAACATTGGCCCTGGATTATTCCAAGACCCATCCATGTTGGACACTTATTAGGGAGCGCCACCGTTCCTAAACCCATCTTTTTCAGCACAAGTGTGTGTAGTTTCCTCTAAAGGAACAAACATCGGAGACAAGACTCCTATCACCGAGTCCCCTCCCCATATCAAAGTTTCACCAATTGAAGAAATACTACCTCAGGAGTTCCCTGAGAGCACCACCACACCACTTATCACAGATCTCCCCCCCCTCCAGGGGAAAATCTCGGTATGGTATCTACATCCACCCAATATGGTTCCTCAACTATCCCTCTCTCCTCAGTCAGAGGCAATCCCAGTGCAGATTCCAATACTTGTTCCTACCACACCACCCTCACCCCCAATCACTAGCACCATCATTGCAGCTGGGGGCAGACAGAAGAAGAAAGAGCCCATCGCTCCACTACCTCCCCAAGTTCAACTCCCTTGCGCCTTATGTGAAAGAAAAGGACACCCCACTCACAAATGTCCTTCTCTTCCCGAGCTACGCAGTTTTATCCAGCTTCCTCAAGAACACCTTTTTCTTACCACTCCACCAAGGACGTCCCACACTACTACGACGTCATCGAACACATGCAAACAACATATACGAACCAATTTCACATGTGCCATATGTGTAGAATATGGGCATTACACTCATCATTGCCCATCTATCCCATACGTTCGCCACACATTAGATTAGGAACGCCACACATATCCTCCTGAGCTTCCTCTGACACTCCATACCAATGCTCCCATGAATGTAATTCATTATATTTATTCATCAGTCCTCGAGCAAAGGGGAGGTCCATGCCTTCCCACCAAATTACTGCCCGATCGTCCATAGTGTCAGTGAAATTGGGATGGCATTATGGACCCATCATCCATATCTAATCCCTTTTCCCCACCTTCATTTTTTGGAACATGAGCCCATAAGCTCTGTTTTAGGAACCATCTTCGACCACTTACACAGACAATTTCATCAGGTTATCATTTTCCCTTTTCCCCGGTGGAGCATCTTTCCATGACACACTCAGGTACGCCTGCTCATGTTCAAAATTATCAAATAACTGTTATAGGTCCTTTATTTTTAGATATTGTTCATGTCGGGTATTTGGTTTTCATGTGTGCAGGTACTAGGTCATCACACACCAGCACATCCCCTTCAGGTATATGATCGACACTGGCATGTAATCATTCCCTCTGAATCTCAATTGCATTTCCAGTCACAGCCTCTGAAATTTGCCTGTAGGATCCTCATATTCGGCTCTGCAGTATTGTCACCTCCGCTGCATTTTGGTACTGTCACTCGGTAGCACTGTCCCCCACATGAGTTTTCCCATTCATAGTCCCCCTTGGCACTTTGACACTCATGTTGCTTTCACCCCCTAGGGATGGGAGTCTCGATAGTCTTATGCATTTTTGAGAATCAACCACATACTCATTCTCCTCATTTTGCTAGCTTTCCCAATGGACTCCTAGGTTATCTCGTCTAGGACTGTGCCTTCGCAGTATCATTAACCATCCATTTCATCCACAATCAGTTTTCCCATCCACAAATTTTCCTCCATTCCATTTACCTCATATAGAAACCCACCCATGGGGCCCCCAACCTCCACCAGTTCTCCATGCAAATTGCACCCTAACCGGCCCAACCATCTTGCACTAGGGCACCCGTTTTTGTATTTGTACACTCATACCAAATTATTCTTTATCCATTTAATTGTAAAAAGCCTTTCTTTCTAGCATTTACATAGATTTTTGTCGTCACCCTTGGCGACCTTATTTTCCTGGTAAAGCAACCCATGTCGCCCTTGGTTGGGGCATTTTTTTTTAAAACTCCCACCCTTGCTAACATTATCCATAAACCTCGAGTATCTTACAAGTCCATAAACCTTTTTGATCTCTGTGTTTTTCCATTTTGTTATGCCTCTGGCACAATTTACCCTCACCTAGATGTCCCCCTGACACTAGATTCAGTTTCACGGTTGCTACCACTTTACACCGCTCCCCAACCAAAGGCAGTCTTGCGTCTCACTACTCCTCGACTTCGTCCATGTTCCTCATCAGTTCCTGATTTTTTCCAAATAGATTTCATGAATCCCTCCACTTCTCGAAGTCACGTATCCCTTTCTGTCGACATCAACACAGTTTCCAGGAGGGTGACATTATCTTGACTCTCATTACCTTTACAATGAGGTGTCTCGAACGACACAGAGAGAACTGTCATTTCCCTCTGTTGTCGTTGACCCCCATGACATTCAACTTCAACTCTTTCTCATGTTGTGGTGGGTCTTACTTTGCGACTATTGTAGTTTATTTTCATATATGCCGAAGACCTCTGAAATTTGATAGGCTATCAATGCCTGAGTATCATCGACACCTCTCATAGGTGTCCTTACCTTTTTTCAAAGTTTGTTCACCATCAAAATTGTCCTCTATCATTATCAAACCGCCCCGGAGGACGCTGCAGTGTTCTACACCGACACACAGTTTTAGTTACTGTATTACACATTTTGGAGTTACATGACATGAGCATGGGGCATGCCCACCTCGTTTGTACACAATTTATTTTCCACACCTTGTGAAAGGTTGGGTCCTACAGGTTCCCTTCCCCCTCCAATGGGTCACTCTTGATACTCTCACTATCGCTCTTTCTTACAATGATAGTCTCAGTAGAAGAAACATTGATGATTTTTGGCTATCCGTATGCTCCTAACCTCATCCATCAGGGGGCATCTGTTATCATTGAAATTTCGTCCGCAAATGGTTACAGGAATCTAGCATCTTCAAACAACTATTAGTTCACCCATGGACCAAAATTACCAAAAAATCATTTCCAAAAGGTCCAAAACTATACAACTAGTTAAAAAATCAGGATGCGCTATGACTATATGGGGTGCACGCACACATGCGCCATCAAGAAACGCAGGAAAAGCGCACATGCGCATGATGCGTGACTGTGGACGCTAAAATCCACGCACACCTGGGAATGACGCATTTATGATGTTGGTCGGCCTCCCACCCACTTCTGGTTCAACTTCCAAGTCGATTTGACATCCAAATCTCGGCTGGATCCGGCTGGGTGGCTGGTCAAAGACCTAAAGGTGCCCTAAACAACCCCTTTTCACACTAAAAGCTGGTTGTACAATACCTCAAAGTGGTGCTATAAAACAAGGCCATGGGTGCACTACATATTTAAGGAATTCATTTGCAAGGTTATGCTGCTGCTATTCTCTTGGGGAAACCTCTTTTATCATCAAGGGCATACTAGCACCATTCCATTTGGGCAATCCACGTCACCTTTTGAGTGGGTTAGCTTGGGATTCTTTCACCATTTCTTTCAAGTTTTCAAGTTGTAAGAATAGCTCAATCTTGGGGGTCCAAGAGCCCTCCCTTGGAGGAAGAAGGGACCCAAAGTCCCCTTTCTCTTTGGTGTTTTCTTTTCACTAATACAATCCTTTCCATTGGTGACATGAGTCTTGTTTGTTTCTTGTTCTTATATCCTTATGCACAATAATTTAATTGTTTTTTCCTTTCCTAGTTTAATTCTTAGCTTAGTCTTTTATGTTTATTCTTCTAACCCTTTCCTTTACAGTTGTATTTCTTAGCTAACCCAACTAAGCTTTTAAGCACCTCTGTTTTTCTCATTTAGGTGAAGAAAGAGGCACAACAAGGTTCGACCCCCGAACCTCCCCAACGCATAACGACTTCACACGACCTACCGGCCAATAGGCCTCCGTTTGTTGCTTGTTATAACAATGGGAAATAATGTATTAATGTTTTCCCTTTTGTATAATGGGCGGGGGGTCGGGCCGGGGCTTAGCCCCGGCCCGTGGTCGCATGTTTATTATATATGACCGTTGTATATTACATATTGTGCGCAGGGGTAAAATGTATAACTTTTGTTTTGTTATGTTAACATAACCGCTTCATTGTGTAATGCGCGGGGGTTTGAAACATTAGCCCGACCATTATATATATGCGCGTTAAATATATGGTTGTGACCATTGGGCGCGAGATTTGTTATAGTCAACGGGTTTTATTATTAAACCATATGCCCGTGACCGGAGCTGGAGGAAGTTGGCACGGTTTTAAAACCGTTAGCCCTTTTGCTATAGAGTGCAGTCACATGGACCCCATATGCCCGAGTGCTAGGCGGTTGGGGGATGAAGGCGCCCTAACCGTCCTAAAGTTTGCACGGTTATTCAGAACCGCTCGGAGCTAGGTTTTAACATGTGTTTTGGAGTGTGTTCTTGGTTCATGCACACAGAGGTGCGTTTTGTAGAACCATTTCCAGCAAAGTAGAAGGAGGAAAATGGAGGAGGTCTAACTTTCTCAGTTTTTGGCCGATTGAGGTGCCGTAAAAGCCTAGCCAGGGGTTTTTGGATGTGCTGGATCCATTGGTGTTGTTTTCAAGACCATTTGAAGACTTATTCTACAAGTTTTTCACCATTGAAGTTCCAGGAAGCTCTAGGGAGCTTGAAGCCCTATTTGATGGAGGACATGGTTTGGTGAGCCTATGTTTGTTTTCTGTGATTGAATAATCATTTTTGGCTAATTGATATGCTCTGAACACATTGGGACAGGTTTCAGAGGCTTTTGAGGACTTTTACAGGTGTTTTTTCCAAAGAGAAGCTCATGGAAGCTTATGGCCACATGTAGAGGAGGTCATGCTTGGATGAGCCATGATCCGTTTTCAGAGTTCTATTAGTCATTTTTGGGGTTTTTATGTGTTCTGATCTCAATGGTACAATTTGTTTTTCCATTGGAGTTGAGAAGCAGCTTGTAAAAAAATTTTTGACTAATTAATCCCAGAGAGCCAAGTCCATTATAGAGGCTCAAGGAGATGTAGCCCGAAGGGGGGTGAACTCCTTTATCATGTTGTTCTTGTTGTGAGTTTTATGGTTTATTTGCTGCAAGTATTGTTGCTGTGCATTTATTTGAAGTACATAATTAACCATTTACAAGAACATTTCCTCATACATAAGTATTTACAAGAAGAAGCACGAACTTAACACATAAGTTTATATTGCATATTTATACACATGAAGCAAGGTCCTGTAAAGTTTATTTTAAT
>ML847306.1:8343-18541 GCA_009831015.1 Picea engelmannii | reverse complement strand
GCTGGCAGGACAAATCTGGCTGAGAAAAAGGAGGGTCCTCCAGGACCATGCTCAGGTAGCTCCTGCTCTCGGTACTCCATGTCTAGGACCATGTGGGCCTCGAGACATGATCTCCTAGTTATCCCCAGATATCGGGGATAACAAGGCCCTAGGAGGTCACGATACAAGGTCAAGAAAGGTATTAAAGGCTATGAAAGAGTGGAAGAGAGGTGAAGGTAAGGGAAAAAAGGGAATCACCTACAACACAATGCCAGTTATGAAAAATATGTATGAAAGCCACAACCATTATGTTGACCCCACCACTGAACACTAATGTGAATGTTTGAATCTTATGTAGTAAGTGATCAAAATTTTATATTAATGCAATGTTAGAGTTGGCCAAATCAATGTGTATACCCGACATGCTTAGGCAGAAGGATCTTCACAAGAGTGTTAGGTTGTTGTAGCCCTCAAATATACCTAAGGGGTTCTCAGGCCACCTTGGTACGAGAGGGAAATCTTCCTGAATGTTGTTTTCGGTGCACTACAAAAAACAAAATGGACAAAGAGTTTACTTAGTTGTTTCAAGGATTCTAGGTGGTCTCCAAGATAGGAGCACAATAGGTAATAGTGTTGTCTGATGCACAACGGTTTGACATGAGTCCCTCTATATACCTCTAAGTACGACGAAGCGACCGTAGTATTCTAATATACATCGAGGTACGTGAGAGAGCTACAAGCCCCCGAGATGCAATGTTGACAGAGTAACGACAACTCCTAGGTTTATAGACGCTCTAAAATGTCTTTTCTAAGACCCCCTAGAAAATTCCCAAATATTTTAATTGAGTAATGCTTAAAATTACAAGATTAAAAATGTAAACCACTTATTTCATTTATGCCAATGAGTTACACAAGTGATTATAACGATTCAAAAGATTATTGCGATTATTCCCAAGTTGAGATATCCAATATAGCAATGAGATCAATGAGTATTAAGTCCAAAATAGCCACAATGTTTAATGAGTAAGGCAAGGAGAAAAAACACTTGATCAATCAATATGGCATTCAGAATCATTTAACAATTCCAAAGAGAGATAAGATGTTAGCAATTCACAAGATGTCCAATGTTTGGAATGACTTTCCCACAGTTAACAACACTTAGGAGTTTTTATCAATAGTTGATCTTTCAACCAATCTTTAGATCTGAAATATGATATTGCAGAAAAGAAATTAAATTTAAAACCAACTTAAATTGATCTAAAATCAACCCCATAATGTCCTAGGTTCAAATTCCCGCACTTAAACAATTTTTCAATGGAAGAGCAATGAGAAGGTAACCCTTTAGAGCACTTAAAATAGATATGATATATATTTTGCAGCAGTGTTTTAACAATGATATCAGATCACAATTCTCAAGATAGTAAGTACCCCACAAAATTCCGCAAGCATTCAAGATATAACCCCCCAAATATTTGACAAAACTTTCAATGTATCAACAAGTGAAGTGTAAAGTTTTAGGCACTATTACCAGTTATACCAGATCTGATATGTTATTTTGAAGCACATAAACCAGCGTGTAAATCACTCATAAATTCATAAGAAACACTAAGTAAGAAACCTACAATAGTCCAAGAAAACTAGCTAATAATTAGGAGAAGAAACTAGCAAAATTAGATCACTAAACTATGTTAATTTATAATAGTTCTAAACACCAAGTTATGCATAAATTACAGCCATGGCTGTAGCATTCAAACATGTCCCTATAGAAATTCTACCACTAAAATGCTAAGCTAACAAGTTAGAATACTAGATCCAACCAAGGACTACAATACCCACTTTTTATTTTTTCAAAAAAGGTTAAGAAAAAGTCTAGATCTAAAAACTAAGGGTTATTAAACAAAGTAAAGTGAGGAAGAGATGATGGTTTGATGAGTAGGGAGGCTAGAGCCCCCCAAAAAATCGCCCTGAAGGGGAAATGCCTCCCTTGGAAGGTCGTTTAAGGCCGTGCACTTAGATCTTAATTTTGACATAAAATCATGTTTCCCAATGCAGGGTATTTTCTTTCTGCAATGAAAATGAGATAACTAGTGCCTTGAAATCTTGGGTAGTTAGAGTCACAACGAGCTTGGAGATGAACCAAAAAATCTTGTAAGGTCACCCTTGGAGGTTGTAGCTACTAACTATCCTGCAAGAGGGTTAAGAGAATAAATCTTCTATCTCAAAATTGTCTTCAAATGATGGAGAATACCTACAAGAGGGTTGTTAGTTTTACTCAGTCCCTGTCACAAACACTCACCAATGAAATAGATTCCAAGGGTTATAGTTTATTAGCTATTCCTTGAACAATTTCAAATAAAGAACATAGACAATTATAAAATGAGGGTTTGATGCTTCAATGGATTAGCAAAAGAGATCTCACCATAATAACTTGAAGAGGATAGAGAATCATTAACACAAAAAATTTACCACATGAGAGATCCACCATAAGCATCCATGAAACACAAGAGCCTTCAAGACATTCCCTCCAAGCCAAATCGCATGACCCAAAAATTCACGAATACATCCATGTAGAATGAAAATATGGAGCAAAATATCACTATTAATGGGAGCATAACCTCCTTTCCAAAACCAAAGATCAAATCCCTTCGTCAAATCTTAAGTGTTGGATTTATAATCCTCCACTCACTTGTATTTGTCCACAAATCAACGAACTTTAGGGTTTTCCCTAAGAATATTCAAGTTTTGTCCACTTATTAATCTCTTTTAGAGATTTCCTAAGAAAATAAAAATAAAATCCCTTTAAAAATATTTTATCCTCCTAGGGATTATCCACAATAAATATCCCAATTTAAATAAAAATCCCATAATAATTAATTTATTAATTTATCCCCTTTTAAAAATGATTTGACTCTTTGACCATGCGATTTGGGCAAAAGGGATTTTTTTTTGTAATAAATTTAAAAGATGGAAAATAAATTTCAATAAAGCATCTTTGACCAAAGCAAAAAGGCACAATGATTTCTCCTTGAAGCATGAAATCATCCTTTAACCAAGGAAAAAGTCTATCGATCCATTAAAATCCTCCATGAAGCTAGGGATTATCTTCCCCAAGTCTCACAATCTAGGCAAATATTCATTTGGTGATGTGCAATGAGCCTCCCAAGGCTATTAAAATAGTGAAATAATTATTTTTCTTCCTTAATTAAGTGCATCAAACCTCCTTCTAGTGGAAAATAAGTCCCAAGTCCAAATCGAACTTGATGATGTGCACAATAATTTACTGGGAGACGATGAAAAACATTAAATTCCCTTTAGAAAGCTTCCAAGTGCCTTATACATCATAAAAATGCTTGACCAAATCATCACCCAACCTTTTAAAGCCCAAAATCATCCAATGATTTATAGGAGTTGGTCAAATAGGGGTGACGTCAAGGGTGATGTCACCCTAGGACATGCAACAATTTGCCTAAAAACTCATCTGATTGAGCTAGGAACTGGATTGAATAACTCAAAAGCGGCGACAATGTGGATTGTGAAATATCTCGGGCATCTGCCAAATGCAAATGTGTCAATCAATTGAGGTTTAGCTAACCCTAGTGATGCCCGACAACAACTAGAATAATAGTTATTGGATCATTTGAATGGCATGACACTTGGAAAAAGATTGCAAGACAAATTAAAGCATGTATGTCTACAAGGGAACAAGTCACGCCAGCATGATAAGATAATCAACGTAATAAACAATCCATCTAAACCAGACCATTAAGACCCATATTTATATTTTGTCACAAGCTCAAGAAGGTTAGAGAACTTACTAAGCCAAGGTATAAAATGTTGTCAGAGACCCAGAGAGACCAGATTAACACCCAAGTATTAAAATATTTCCCAAAGATTGTCTCTTCATTGTCATGTAATGATTATGATATGGTCACAGGGTTAGACTTCAAGGTTAGGCAACTGACATACAAGGGACCGTAGTATCTCATTCATGGGTGCCTTTGATGAGGGTAGACTACACACTTGGTTCATGTTATTTTCTAGGTGATACCTTCCAAGCCCTTTATTTTCCTTTGACCACGTCTAGTCATGGGAGATAACCGAGAGAATATGTAGCGCTCTGGCGATATTCCTATGATTGACGACTTCTTATTTTTTATTTCGGATTTTATTTCTTTGGATAATTCATTTTATTTTTCTTTTGTCCTTCTATGTTGAAAAACACATGCTTAAATTTTTCAAACACCCCAGAGACTATGTAACGCCCTGGCGATGTATCTGCAAGTGTTATAGGGCTGGGCGATCCTCTAAGAAGGTAACCAAGGAAGGATTTTGCTAGTCTTTCTATGAGCCTGAAAGCTTCTTCTTCCCATAGAATGAGGAATTATCCCTTCTTGGGTCATTTTATATAAACTAAAGGAAAGGATATGACTAGGAATGATGAGATGGAAAGTGGTAAGTATGATTGGGAACGATATAACGACAGATTCAAAGAAAACCCCAATAGTGCTTCATTTTCTTCAAGAGTAACCTAATCCCCCAAGAACCTAAGATAACAAGTCAAGTGATGACAAAGGTGTTGGACAACTGAGGGGGGGGGTGAATCAATTGTTACTGTGCTTAAACAATTATGCCCATTTTAAACTCTTTATAGAACACTCAATGGCGATCACAATAATGCAGGGAAGTAAGAAATAGAATATTCAACATCAATCACACACATGAAATATACAGAGACAGATATTTCCTGAGGAAACCCATAAAGGGAAAAACCTCTTCTTCTTGATATGATAAGTAATCTTTATTTTCTGTACATTATCATTCTTAGGAGCACCAACTCCCTTTGAGGCTACCACCTTTGTTTTACAAGCAACAACTTACTGAGAGCACCAACTCTCTGGTTTCTCTAGCACCCACTAGAAGGAAGCACAAACTCCCTAGTTTCTCTAGTACCCACTAGAAGGAAGCACCAAGTCCTTGAGTGTTCCAGCACCAACTGGATGGAAGCACCAACTTCCAGTTACATAGGCACCAACCTGTATAACAAAGAACAATAGCTCTCCTTTGCACCACCCTGCCACCCTGGTTTTTCTGGATGTAACTGGATGGAAGCTACAACTACTTGTGTTCAAGCACCCACTTGAAACTATGAGGACAAAAGTCCTCCCTAGCAGCTCCCTACCACCCTAAAATATAAATCTTTTCTTATTGAAATTTATTACAATGATACAATGTTCATCAATGACTTACTAGTCTCCTCACTGTTTTGCTACACTTCTCTGCTCTGCCTGCATCAATGTCTTCTTGCTCACATCTTCTTGAGCTTTCTAATCTTTTGCTTTGTCTTTGTATGCGCACCTCGGCTTTCTCTTCCTCTCTCAGATATGCATTTATGTTCCTTTGTTATTCTTCGCTTTATGCTCTCTCTCTTATTTCCATTCTATGCACTATGCCTCTTTTGTGTGTTTCAACTCCTTCAAACAACATGCTTCTACCCGCATAAATCACACTTGAAAGGAGAAACCCTCTCTTCTCTACTCTGCGTATATTTATCATGCCAAGTCCGTGCCCGATCATGCACCTAAAATCTTTGTTCTCTATAGCGATCATTCAGAGACTGTTCTTCATCAGTGGGTCGTTATCATGAGATTCTTTGGCTTCTCTTGCATTTACATTCTTCGACGCTTTTCCATCTGTCAATTGTCTCTTTGACGAGTCTTCATCCCACTGGCAGTTACCTCGAGACTCTTCAATTGCTATGGCGATCACCCTGAAGCTCTTTGAATTCTCTGGCGGTTATACTCAGTGTGTTCATCATCAGTGGGCATTATACTGAGAATCCTTATCTTCTCTGGAAGTTGAAACTCTTTGTCTTCTCTGTCAGTTACAACCAGTCAATTATGGCTTCTTTAGCTTCGAAGCCCCTTCCTTCACGTGATCATCGACGGTGACCAAATGCCTATCCAAAAAGGCGCTTCTTGATTTCTGTCTAGTGAGCGCTGGCTTCGTTTCACGATATGACCTTGGGCTATGAGCTTCATGTGACCACACGATTGTGGGCGCGTCCATAGGCGATTTGAGAGAAACCCGCTTTTCGCCCCGCAATTCACTACGAGCCTCCACACGTCCTTTCTCCAAAACCGTGGTTTCAATTGTGCCCGCTTATGAAAAATTAAGACCCGAGCATGTTCTGGCCCCATAATGGAGCGCGACCATCGATCTCATGATCTTGATAGTGCTACTAAACAGAAAGTTCATATCTGTCCTCTCAAGTCTGTGGACCAGATCTCACCTTCCTACATCAACAGGTAAGATTTACTTTGTGATCCGGGCTCCGAGAGTTTCAGATCTCAAACCCTATTGCTGTTGACTGGATATCTTTCAGAATGGAATATTTTCCAACATCTATCCTCTTCAATCGTCAGCTCTGCCTTCTTTCCTTTGTCCATGCACGATCCTTAGTCTCAACGATCAGGTGACATGTGGCCCTCCAAACCAACATACGAGATCAATTTCGCCTTTCGGGCTTTGAGAGTTTTGATTCTCAAACTACGCTTGCTCCCGGAGAATTTCACCCGAAGTCCACGATCCAACAACATGTGTCCCTTTAATCCAATGGCTATCCTTCACTTCGAGACTTCGGCCTTCGGCAATCTGAAACCTTTCTCCTTCGCGTTTTCCCAGAGTAGTTTCTCCCAGAGTTCATGATCCGTTGACACTTACTCTCCTGCATGATAAACGTTCATAAGTGACTTCGGCACTTCGGGAATTTAGGTTGATCGCTGCTTCATTATCCTCCAGAGTGGTCACCTGCTGAATAAGTCATAGGTGGTGGAAACCGCTTGCTGTCAGTTAACACTTCCACTTACATTGTCCTTCCACTGTATTAGATCAATGGTTGATAATGCATCCGAAGTGATATTTAGATTGGACGACTCATATCCACTTTGAGACTTTGACATTCGAGACTTCGGGACTTAGGGCATCTGCTGGTGGTAAAACTCCTGGAGTGACATCACTTACTTACGTCACTTGATGACGTGTCATGAGCCTAGTAGCTGCCACATGTCACTCAGATTTGTGATTTTCACATACCTGAAGTGCCAAATCAACTTGGCACTTGGCATTGTCTGATTGCACCACGCGTCCTTGCTGACGTAGTCTCGTTGACATGATGTATTGATGTGTTCTTCTGATGTGGTCTTTTGACCAACAACACTGATCCAATGGTCCTCGTATGTCCTCCAAATCCAATGGTCCGTATTCATTTCATATTTTCGGGCTTTGGATTTTTCCTATCTCAAACTTTCCAGAGCGTAACCTCCTCATATATTTATGTTCGAAGTGAATCCTGTTCATTGATCAGAATCTTAGATCGATGACTTGATCTTTCTACAATGTAGCTCTTCTGGTGTATCCTGTCCTTCCATTTGGAATGATCCAACGGCTGACGAAAATTCACATTTCAGGAATTTCAAATCTCAATCTCTCTAGAGTGTAACCTCCTCGCGTCTTTAGATTCGAAGTGAATGATGTTCGTCAATCATGAACTTAGATTGACGACTCGATCTTTCTGCGATGTGGATTTGATGACTTATCCTGTCCTTCCACTTCAAACTGATATGACGATTGTCATTTACTCCGGATCTCTGGCTCTTCGGACTTCGGGTTTTTCAAGTCTCAAATTGAAAAAATCCTCGAAGTGATTTTCTTTGAAGTTGAGGATCCTGTGCCACCTGTCAGTATTGACAATGGACAGTCCTTGCTTACTTCAAGACTTCGGGACTTTGAAAAGTCCGCTCTCCTATGCTCATCCAAAGGCTTAAACTTCATGCATTTATTTCTGGATCCAATGACTCTTGATCGTCGGTGCTTAGATCCAATGGATCAAATCTGTACTTCTCCTCTGCACTTCCTCTAGTCACTAGGCACTGATCTAACAGTCATTCAGTATTCGGGATTGGTGATCCAACGACCACTGTTGTTCTTCCTCCTGAGATTTCTGATCTCTCCGACTTAGAAGATTTTATAAGTCTTCAAAGGTCTCAACCTTTTCTCCTCCTGCGAGTCCTTCTCTTGGACCTCGGCTGTGCTCCTTTCCTTCCTCCCCATGTTATTCCTCCTGAGCTTTGATTTTCATACTGTTCGCTTCTTCTCCTGAACTTATGCTTTCCCTATTTTCCATCATTGTTGCTTTCCTCATTGCTACTTTTCTTGCCTGTAAACATACCATTGTCGTTGTTGTTCTTTCCATCAATGACAAGCACACTCTGCCTGTAAACATGCCAACAATCCCCCCCTTTGGTATTGATGGAAACCCTGAAGGGCTACACTGTTCTACTTAGACCTCCAACTGTAGCATCTAGAGCACACATTTTCTCCCCCTTTGACATCAATGTCAAAGAAAACATGCTCCCCTTGAGCTGTTGTAGTACTTTTCGGAGTTATCAAATATTCAACCAACACAAACTCCCCCTGACATGATGGACTCTCTTAGGTGAGAGAAGAGATGACACCCATCTTCTAACAGAGATATTCAAATGGTGTCTTGGATAGGGGTTTAGTAAAGATGTCTACAATTTGTTCTGTGGTTGGAATGTAATGAACCTGAACAATCTTATTGGTGACATGCTCTCTCAGAAAGTGGTATTTTATGGGGACGTGCTTGGTCTTGGAATGAAATACTGGATTCTTGGACCTGTTCATCTTCATCTTCAGCTATGTCCTTTGTAGTATACTCAATATTTCTCATCTCTCTTACTGGGACTCCTTCATCCACCTTTTCTTGTCATAACTGAATGACTCCCCCTGTGTTTCTAAAGGCTGTTGATGTCCTATTGGAACACTGTACAATTGTAGCTCATATATATATATATGAATGATGCCTACAATCCAAGGATTTTATGACCATATCCATCATAAGAGAAAACAAGAACCGTTACAAACACTCTCATACCTCATTTGATTCATCCATGAAGGTGTCTCTCGTCTAAACTTACTTTGAGGTGTATGAGTAGCTTTTGGATTTCTTCCTTGATCTCATCTTCTAAATATTGCAGTATTGCTTTCATTCTTTGAACCTGAATAACCTGAGTCATACCTGCTTTCCCTTTTTACAAGTGAAGGACTTGTGTCAGACTTGTCTTCACCCTTTACAAATGAAGGACTTGCATAAGGTTTCTTAGGAGTACTAATTTCTTCCTTGTCATATCCAAGACCAGATTTGTCATTTGGTGATCTCTGACTATCCAAGATCTCATCTAGGATCATGGAACTGTTAAAGAACTTGAGTTGGGTGTTTGAATTCTCAACCTTCTTTATAATATTCACAACTTCTGCTTCTAGCTTATGACATGATTCTTCTTCTACTTCTTCCATGGGATAAATGCCAACAGAACATTCTTTTATTGTATCTGAGTCTTCTTCTTTTCTTGCTGGGGAGGATTCAATATCAAAAGTATTATCTGTCCTTATGATTTTACTTATACACAGAGACTTGTCCTTGTCTCCAGTCATGTGCTTGGAACATCCACTGTCTAAATACCAGGGGTCTTTTTGTTTTTGAGCTGAAAGTACTAGACCACATTTTTCATTATCTTTCTTTTTCCATGTGTTGGCATTTCTACCTAAGGGTTTTATCCTTGGATCTACTTTGTAATTATTCAAATGGAAATGTGCATCCTTGTGACTAAAGTTATGACAGTTATAGCATTCGAGCTCATTGTTCAATAGGTCAAATTGATTGGTGTAAGATTGTCTACTCATTGGTTGCTCATTATTTCTTGACCTCCTCAGTTGCATGTCTCTAAACTTAATTTGAAAATTTTCAATATGTGGTTGTTTGTTACTTGCCTGTCTCATTTAGGGATGATTCTAGGGGCTAAATTTTTCTCATGGGCTAATTTTCCATGGTTTTTCCAAAAACGAGATTCGCTATTTTAAAAATGATTTGCCCAAATTCTATAGGATAAAATTATTTTACCTTAACAATCGCCAACATTTTATAAAAACTATATAACATACTTAGAAATTTGAATATTTTTACAAAATTATCGCCAAACATTTATAGTTGAGAAATGAAGGTGTTGGACACACCTACCACACTTAGAGGGGGGGGTGAATGAGTGTGGGGCTCTTTTTCCCAAAACTTCCCTCTTGCACAAAAACTCATCAATTAGCATTCAACATTTATTCATTACCCATTGTTGTCATTTATAACCAG